>MJUU01013852.1:77164-95056 GCA_002080025.1 Modiolus philippinarum | reverse complement strand
GTTGTGCGGGATTAATAAATACACAAACCATCTTTCGGATGGGATGTAAACTCAGGTCCACGTGTTGGAAGAAATGCCACGCTTCCTGCACGTTAAAGAACCCTTGTAGCAAGCTTTTTTGAGTGGTCCGTAGGTGATCGCCTACAAGGTTAAATTATATACTAGGTCCTATTTCTATATCCCGGGGTTCCCTCGGGGTCCTCTGTTAGGTTGATTGATTAAATATTGTTTAACGTCTACTCAGCAATATTTCAGCTATATGAAGACGAACACAAGTTTGTTAATAAATAATCACTTTGGAGTATGAAAAGGGCCATGGGACGGGAAATTCTGACTGCCACTGGTAAAGTAGGGTGAAATCAAAAAGGGCGGGGAATTAAGCCTTGTAGCTGATCACCTACGGACCACTCAAAACAGAGCTTGCTACAGGGGTTCTTTAACGTGCAGGAAGCTTGACATTTCTTCCAACACACGGACCTGAGTTTACATCCCATCCGAAAGATGTGTTGTGTATTTATTAATCCCGCACAACCACGGAATGGGTCCAATTTCTATATCCCGGGGTTCCCTCGGGGTCAGCCTCGTTTAGGAGGGGTCATACCCCGCAAGCCGGAGATACTAGGTCCTATTTCTATATCCCGACACTGAATAGAGATGTTCATTTCAGTGTGAAGTATGTATCTTTAGACTTGTCACAGATAAGAGACATTGGACATTAAAATAAAGAGAAAATTCATAAATAATGTAAATGTTGATGTTTGCATTAATGATATAATTTTATGCCCCGCCCACGAATGTGGAAGGGGAAGATAGTGTTATACTTGTCCGTCCGTACGTCCGGTTAAGTTTTGCATTTAAGTCCATTTCTCAGAAACTGTATGAGGTAGAACAATGATAATAGGTCAGTAGATAGATCATTGATAGTACTACATAGTTCACCAAGTAGTTTGACTTTTTGACCTATATTTCATGCTTGAGTGACTCTGATTCAGTTTTATGTTTAAGTCCATTTCTCAACAACTATACATTATATGACCAAGATATTTCATCAAATTAATTGCCTTGATGAGTACTACCCAAATCATTGACAAGAAGGTGGCTTTGACCTATATTTTACGCTTCAGTGACTTTGGTTAAGTTTTGCGTTAAAGTCCATTTCTCAACAACTATACATTATAGGATAATGATATTTCATCAAATTAATAGCCTTGATGAGTACTACCCAAATCATTGAAAAATAAGGTTGCTTTGACCTACATTTTACGCTTCAGTGACTTTGGTTAATTTTTGCGTTTAAGTTCATTTCTCAACAATTACACATTATAGGACAATGATATTTCATCAAAGTAATTGCCTTGATGAGTACTACCCAAATCATTGACAAGAAGGTGGCTTTGACCTACATTTTACGCTTCAGTGACTTTGGTTAAATTTTGCGTTAAGGTCCATTTCTCAACAGCTATACATTATAGGACAATTATATTTCATCAAATTAATATCCTTGATGAGTACTACCCAAATCATTGAAAATAAGGTTGCTGTGACCTACATTTTACGCTTCAGTGACTTAAGTTAAGTTTTGCTTTTAGTTCATTTCTCAACAACTACACATTATAGGACAATGATATGTCAACAAAATAATGCCTTGACAAGTACTACCCAAATCATTAACAACAAGGTGGCTTTGACCTACATTTTATTCCTCGGTGAATTTGGTTAAAGTTTGCCTTTAAGTCCATTTCTCAACAACTACACACTATAGGACAATGATATTTCATCAAATTAATTGCCTTGATACAGAGTACTGCCCAAATTAATGACAATTAAGTGGCTTTGACCTACATTTTAATATGAGGTTATCCTTTGCGCTAAATCTTTTGGCGGGGCATCCGTGTCTTACAGACACATTCTCTAGTTTTAATTATAAAGTGAAGTTTATGAATTTTTATCAGTTCTAAAGTTTGGTGACATTATAAAATTGCTTTCACTATTACTTTAAGTTCCAGTAAACAATTATACATTGATGAATCTTAAAGGAAATGTCATACTAAAGAAATAAATTTGTAAACAGAAATAAATAAATTCAATCAAGGTTACATCTGTAGTTTTGTATTAATCTATTTGAATGATGAATAATTGCATTTCAGAAATATCTTGATGTTTATTCACATTAAAAAGTTATTAAGCCTACATCTTCAAGGCAATTGTACCTCTTACTTTGAAAAAGCATGAGAATCAAGCCTCTTTTACCCTCCAGTTAAGATACACTTGTTTATTTTGATTCAATATTATATATTTTTTTTTACTTTCCATACATGTAAAAAAAGAATCCATTTATTTTTCTCCAGTTCAGTTTCATTTCATTATTAAAGACAAATTTATAAGCATCTATGGATAAAGTCAAAATATTTAATCATAAATTTCACTTCCGCTGTCCCTAATCTGTGACAAGTCTTAAAATAGATTCATACTGAAATGGACATCTCTATTCATCGTCTGCCTATTGTGACATGTAATATTTAAATTGCTTGTCACATGTTTCATTGAAATTTACATAAATGGCACATGTTTTTATTTTTGTTTACATAGAAAGGGCCATTTATTTTTACACATTTACTCCCTCTGTGAAAAACATACATAGATAAATAATTTAACATAGGCACTTAATGGGCATCTTTTTAATTACTGGCAAAAATAATCTGAAACTAATGCTCAGAGTTCGTATAAATACACACAATAGTTTTATGAAGAGAAAAATGTGAAAATAAAATGCGGATTTTTAATTGTTTTTTTTTCTTCGTGGACTATAGAAATCAAATGGACTATAAGAGTTTGATAAACTTCTTCCATAGTATTTTTAAACTTCTTGGTATACTCTTCAGTTGTATTTTATTTGAAAATGGGATGATTCTGGATAGGTTAAGTCCCCTTCCATGTCTCAGGAAATATACAACTTCTATATCGAAACAATTGGAGATTAATGTGTATTTCCAAATTAGTTGCATTAGCATTTACAAAAGATTTCATCATACTTGCCAGAGTTCTATAAAACCTTGCTATTATACCATTCGATGATGGATGATATGTTGTTGTTCTGGTTTTATGTATTTCAAAATTTCAAAACTTGTTTGAACAATTCAGATTCAAAGTTTCTTCCTTGGTCACTATGGACCTCTAGTGGTGTTCCATATAGAGCTATAAAATCTTAGAAAAAGATTACTGCTTTTATATCTGCATTTTGATAGGGAATGGGATATCCATCTGGTGAAGTAATTACCACTTACAAGAATGTATCTATTTCCTCCTTTAGTTGTTTGGAGGTTCCATAATATCGATAGCCACTCTATCTACGGACTTCCACTTCTAAAGTCAAATATAGTTGCAGACAGTTTCGGAGGTGCATTCTTATTTCAGTTACAAATTTCACAAATCGTTATGTGATAAGTTATATCTTCTCCTATCTTATACCATGTTACAAATTGTATCATTTGCTCCTTAGTTTTATTTACACCGAAGAGTCCTGCATAAGTGATGCCATGAAATCCAATCATTACTTCCTTCTAAAGAACAGCTGGAATAATTGGAATAACCAGTCGAAGAATATGTTTTTTCTTCTGGTCCAATCAACAATGAAGGGATATTGAGTAAATGCAAATGATACAAAGTATCTACAAATACATGGTAATAATAAGCAATGGAACAACGCTTTTATTGTTGTTCTTCATCTTGAGGTCACCATGAGGCCTTCAACAATTAGCTTTACTCACACCTCATAGCAAGTTCAAGACGGCCCCTAGCACCGGTTTGAGCGGAATTTATTGTAGTTTATCCAACATTTGTTTTGTAAATGCTTCTATTTCTTTCTTCAACCCTTCGTCCTGAAAAAAAAAATTGCTTATTGTCTAATAACGCTACATCCATGCTTTCTTACCTAATGATCCATGGATGCGGGATCGTCAACAAACATAAACTTAAACTGTATTACTAACTTAGACAACCAAGTTTTGCATGTTTCATTTTTCAGTTCCTGTCTCGTGGTTGCTCGTACGTGGACATATGATGATTTCTCATTGCAGATTATGTTTAAATCTTGAATATTATTGACATCTTCGTTAAATTTATGCCACTTAATTTCTATTTTCAGGCAACTGAATAAAAAAGATAACAGGAAACACCTACAAGTATCACAGTTTTTATTAAACTTTTCTTTCTCATAATGTATGCAGAGTTTGTCATCAAAGTTAAGTCTTGACAATTAGTCTGCATTCCCATGTTTTAAACCAATAGTCATTGCAATACAATTTGAATGCATGTGCTGCATATAGAGAATTTTCATGGCACCCTTTCAAAACTTATACAGCAAGTCAAAATTTGTTTATTTAGCTATATTATGACAGACCCTTTCTTTCAAATTTTTAGTTTGAAATCCAAATGCATGTATATTTAAATAAAATTTGATTATTTAAGAATTTAAACGTAAAGAAATAAACGATTTAAGTGTACAATCATGTATAAAAAAATTTACAATCACGTATATTATTAAAACTATTACTCAGTTATATGAATCCTGTGTAAAGAAAAATATAAAAATTGGAATGTAAGTGAGAACCGAACCGTCAGTCAAAAGAACGAACAATCCATGGACAAGGCAACATCGGAAACACTAAGAAACAAGGACAGCACTTGAGTACGGGACAAAAAAGAAAAATGAAGACACACATACAGATGACCAACACGGACCCAATAAAAACATCATGGAATTCATGATATAGTCATAGAAAATCATATATGAAGGCACTTTTATGTGTAGAACACCCCTACATCTTTATTTTAAAGTTGCGGTAATCAAACAGTTAAGTGAATATGAAAAAGGTCTATATTTTAGGCTAAAGCTGAAATTTTGTATGGACAGAATTTAAGAAATGCGGATTTAATGATGTACTGCATTTTTCATGTTAATCCTGAAGTTATCAATTTAAAAAACACGTTGATTATGACAAATTCATACTCCATTGACACTAACCATTTTATACTACGTAATCTGCCGTCATTTCAAAGATAAAGTGACCTAACATCTTCAAAGAGTGTTATACATGACCATAGACTATTGAGCAAATGTGTGTTTTAAAAATGGTCCATTTAAAAAAAATGAAATATACAAATACAAGTATTTTTTGGTAAGAAAACTGAAAAAGAAGATATTTTAGCGAACAAAATTGATAGGTCACCTATATGGATTTTGAGATGCAAGCTTTGAAAATATGACCGGAAACCAAACTCCTCTAGGTTTATAATAACTTTCTCCTAGAGTATATTTACCAATAAAAGGTCATGTAAAACTAATGAGAACAGTATATAAAAAAATGTGCCGGTATAAAATCAGAGGAGTTCAAAAGTTTCACCAGGCACCTGAACCCTAACTTTACAGGTTAGTAAGGTCATAATACGGAAAGCCTGACCGCGAACCATTGTAGCCAAACTGTGTGGAGAACCGCCAAGATCTATGCAGTAAAAAGACTGATTCTATATTTCTCCCCAGCACCTGAATCGGTTTTCAGGGGCTTCGGCTACAGAGCTGCCGGGCGCGTCCCCAGTTGGTGGATAGGGGAATGCACTGTCTCTGCGGGGTAGTCAGGTCATAATAAGGAAAAAGAAAGCCTGGTCGCCAACCATTTTAACCAAACTGTGTGGAGAAACGCCACGCTTCATGCAGTATAAAGACCCCTTCACTATTTCTCTAAGGAGAGCAGACACTGGGTGTCTTATGGAAGGCTAAATTTTCTGCCCCTACCCATTTTTCCCCTTTTCTAGTGGCAATCAAAAGTCGTTGCACCGGTTTTCCCTTCCACCTTTCTGTCTTTCTTTTCTCTAATTTTTTGAATTGATTAACTTATTCTCGTCCTGATTCCTGATATAGCTGTAATATTGCTCTTTGGACGATAAACTCAAACTAATCAGTCAATCTAGAGCAGACGTATAGGGCGTTGTATGGAAGGCTAAATTTCCTGCCCCTAGAATTTCTCCCTTTTTCCTGTGGCGATCAAAAGTCGTTGCCTCCGGTTGTCCCTTCCTCATACTTACATTTTTTATTATTAACTTAGGTGGTTCTCGTCCTGATATAGCTGAAATATTGTTCATTGGACGTTAAACTGTAACCAACTAACTAACTAATCAAAAGTTTCATGGAAATGTCAAAAGCCTGACTAGCAAAATTCCTTAAATGGAAGTTGTTAATAAAATATGTTTAACACTCTTCAAATTATTGCAATCGATAGTTCACACTCCTTAAATTATTGCAACCGATAAGAGATTCTGCTACTTTGGTCCCGTATAGCTCAGAAAAAAATGAACAGCGACCGCACTATGATTAGTTTTTTTATAAACCAAACAAAAAAACTTAATCAAATCCGGACTAAAACAAGAATTAATCATTTGAGATTCGCGCTCTTTTGTTCTGTAAATGCTAATCACAAATCACAATCTGACAAATTATAAATGTGCTACAAAAAGATATATGAAAATACCAAGTTTAACCCTTTTTGCCCGTCAAACTAGAGACTCAGATATTGAGCCTGTATCGCTCGTCTGACAAAATACTTCTATGCCAAACATGACCAAAAATGATGTTTTTTACAAATGGGTTCTAATATTTAGATATGTTCTCCATTGGCATCCATGTTTTTTGTCTAATCCTATTGATTTATTGATTGAATATTGTTTAACGTCTACTGAACAATATTTAAGCTATATCACGATGAGAACAAGTTTGTTAATAAATATTCACTTTGGGGTAGGGAAAGGGTCATGGGACGGGAAATTCTGACTGCCACTGGAAAAGTAGGGTGAAATCGAAAGGGGCGGGGAATTTAGCCTTGTAGCCGATCACCTACGGACCATCAAAAAAGAGCTTGCTACAAGGGTTCTTTAACGTGCAGGAAGCGTGGCATTTCTTCCAACACGTCGACCTGAGTTTACATCCCAATCCCGCACAACCACGGACTGGGTCCTATTTCTATATCCCGGGGTTGCCTCGGGGGTCAGCTCCGTTTAGGAGGGGTCAAACCCCGCAAGCCGGACATACTAGGTCCTATTTCTATATCCCGGGGTTCCCTCGGGGAGTAATCCTATTGAAAACGGTGATTTGCGCATGATCCTCCATACATCATTCCAATACAGTTTAGAAAAATTTGCTTGTGAAATTAACTCCTCCTACAGTTTTCAACCCAGATCTGTAAAACTTTACAGAATATTTCTATATATATTGAAGATGTGCACCTGACTTTGTTGAAATATTTCGGAATTAAGAACTTAGTCATTTTTATCGACATTTTTAACAGAGAAATCAACTTCGGTGCTGACCCGAAAGCCGATTATATTTTGAACCTTACGATATCTAAATTTTTGTAAATTTTGTTGAAAACTAAGTGTATCTCCGTCATGCAAAGCTCTGTCCTTAGCTGATTTTGGCTTTATATTTAGATCATATTGGTTATTTGTTCTCTATCAGTTTTTATATATCTTTGGGTTTATGGTTTTCCAAATATTTAGATTTTATCTGCACTGAAGAGACATAAGTTGTCGAAATGCGCATATGCAGAAATTAAATTCACAGTAACTTCGGTATTTAGTTATTTATTTACTCCTCCTACAGTTTTCAACCCAAACCTTTGATACTTTACAGAATGTTTATATATATATTGAAGATGTGCATCTGACTTTTGGGATTATTTCGGAATTTTTTTCTAACTTTTCCGAACTTATGAACTTAGTCATTTTTATTGACAATTTCAACAGGGGGTACCTATTGTGTGAAATTAACTCCTCCAGTTTTCAACCCAGATCATTGAAACTTCACAGAATGCATTTATATCTATTGAAGATGTGCACCTTACTTTATGGAGTTATTTCAGAATTCCGTTTCCTATTTTTATGGACTTTGGAAATTAGTTATTGTTTTTTTTTTTATATATTCTCAAAAGAGGGTACAAGAACAGTAAATTTAGTCCTACATTTTTCTACCAAGATTTTTTAAGTTCAAAGGCTTATTCTATGCATCCCACATAGACCCATTTACTTGAAAGGTCCATTAAATAAAGATCCTATAAAACAAAACCCGGCCATTTGAGTTTTTGACCCATTTTTCCTATAGGATCCAATGCTAAACCCAAGTTTTGCCCTGGCAGCCGGATTTTTATCGGATCGGAAAAAAATGAGCAAAGTTTATTAAGGATCTTTATTACATCATTCCTGCAAAGTTTGGTTGAATTTACTTCAGATCTGCTAATAAATAATAAACTCCATGGAATACAGTCAGACGTCGGTAAACAAGTTGGTGCCTGCAGTAAAACCGTAGGGAGCAGGTAGTGATGACCCGATGTCGTATTGTACACACTAGAACAACACATAGTTTTATCCTAAACAGTGATGATCGACCTGAATTTATTCCATGCAATTGTCCTTATACAACTCAACATGTTTTAATTGAATATGTAGATGTTGCCGATATCAGGCGTGATTTTTATTCTGCTGATTGTCTTAAAGACCTATTTACAAACGTCGCTGGCGACAAAATCGTTTTTAATAGTATAAAGCTATATGGTTTTATATTGATATTTTTTGTATTTATTGAAATTGATCTTTATACTGAACAGTTCTCGCCACAATAAAGTTGAAATATTGCTGAAGTAAAACATCAATCAATCAATCGACACATTGATCGCGGAATTAATGTACAAATAACATCATGTAATGTTCTACATACCACGTTTTGTTACTGAGAAATGGTTCAAATCAAAGAGAGAAGTACAGGCATTACATTTCAAATATCATTGACATACAACGAATGGACTTTATTCAAAAACTAATCGTGGTCATTAAACCGTGAAATTGAGGTCAAGGACACAAATTATTTGCCAGATGGACATGTAATACCCAGGACCAAGCTACATACCAAATATCATTGACATACCTCTTATAGTAATTGAGGAATGGACTATTTTTGTCCTTTCAGCCTGCAAGGTTTGCATACATCTATTTCGTTGGTCCCGTGTTGTCTTTCGATGTTGTTTTTGTTCTAATTTTTTGTCATTCGTCGGGCAACTTAATGACAAATATTTGTAGGTAGACATTGCCCGGTTTTACTTTTTTTTTCTCATTGACCGCTCCCGACATGTGTTGCTTCAATGACATATTTTAGCTGCGATCGATGTTGCTCAACATTTTTGTCAAGAATACCGCTTAAGTGCACGATAGGGGCCTTCTTGATCTCGCTTTAGGGTATGAAAATTGTTTACCTCTGGTTGAAAACCCTGATGCGACATAAAGATGTAGACAGGAATAAAAGCCCTGTCCTTGATAAAATGGAGTTTTCTATGTATCGTGTGCGTTTTTTGTCACAAGTACATTCACTCCATTTTCTTTCATTTTTTCTAATTGAACTTGAAAATCGTGGTTTCTGATCCTCGAAATGGAGGTCAAGGAAAAAGGTCATGTGCTAGACTGACATGTACTACCCAAGACCAAGCTGCATATCAAATATCATTAACCTACCACGTGTAGTTTTTTAGAAATTGACCTAATCCATACAACTTAATGTGGTCGCTGGACCGTAAAATTGAGGTCAAATACAAAGGTCTTGCCAGACTGACATGTACTACAAAATACAAAGCTATATACAAAATTAAATTGACTTTACACTGAAGAATTATTGTGGAATAGACTCAATCTAAAAACTGAACGTTGTCGCTGAACCGTGAAATTCAGGTCAAGGACAAAAGTCATATGCCAAACTGACATGTACTTATTGAGGAATAGGCTTAATCTAGAAAAAGTTAATGATGTCATTGGACCGCGATATTGAGGCCAAGGAGTTAAATCATATGCAAGACTGGCGTGTACTACACGAGACTACGCTGCATACCAAATATCAATGCTTATTGAGGAATGGACTTAATCTAAAGAAAATTCACGTGGTTGGTTGACAAAGAAATAGAGGTCAAGGTCAGTCGAGTTGCGCACATTTAGTTATACTACTGGACCAAATATGACGTTCCTACATCAAAGGGTTCCAGACATTTAGTTATACTACTGGACCAAATATGACTTTCCTACATCAAAGGGTTCCAGACATTTAGTTATACTACTGGACCAAATATGATGTTCCTACATCAAAGGGTTTTCAAAATACTTAGTACATTGTATTAAGTAAAAGTTTACGCCGTCTCCGGCCTCGTTATACTTTGAATGCATATGTCTCGCTTTCTGCGTCTTTCATGACAGGCGAAACAAAAACTCTAGCATATAAATTGGAAGTTGGCACAATTAAATGCTAAATCGTGTAAATTATTGGAAAATAACTCATTGTTGTTGGTATGCATTAATTGAGGTCAGATATATCCGAGACCATGTGAGCTCTTAGAGCTTATGCCGTAGAGCCTATACAAATTTACTCTCTTTTACCAGGAAACTTCACACATCATAATAAACAACAAAACTAATTCATCTAGAGCTCCAGACTCTTACACTTTTGATCAGAAAAAAAATAGAAATACGTTGACTGTGTCAAAGTTTTCAAAATTGGGATATCTGTCCTTCATAGCAGAAAAAGAAGCAAATATTAGCAATAATATTAGCAATAGGCGTTTAAATATATGACAACATCTCAAGTTTGCATATGCATATGCTCCTCAAAGTGTAGCAGGATACAACCGATCAGGGGGTCCATTTGGGCAAGTGTTGACGTACAGTGCGTGTGGACCTATTAAGTTACTGGACTGATAGTAAGAGTAGACTCGAAATGGTTGCTTCACTTAGAAATCATTTCTGACGAAATTACTTTCAAAACATTTGATGCTCATCCTTCCGGAGCTTTATCTTATAGTTCTAATATTGTAACAGTTAAACTGACATTTCTCCTGTAAGTTTTTTTTTCATATTTTTTATACTTTACACTCTTGCTTTACTTGTATAAAGCTTTAATGGTTTTATATTTATATTTTATGTATTTATTATAATTGTTCAACTTACTTAACAGTTCTCGCCACAACATAGCTGAAATATTGCTGAAGTTGGCGTAAAACATCAATCAACTCCTTCCTGAGCACCTGATAACACCTCAGTTTTTTGTAGGGGTTCATACTACTAGTGCTTTAGTTATGTGACGTTCTTGTTTTTTTTTTTTTTTTTTTTTTTTTTTTTTTTTTTTTTTTTTTTTTTTTTTTTTTTTTAAGTTGTTGTTGTATTGTCTTGCCATACTGTCTCAATTCGTGTTGTCTCTAAATTGCCGTGATTTTGGATTTCTGAACTTAGAACTCCCCCTTTCCTCGTTCTTACTTCGGTATTCGTTTGCCGATGTAGTTTCTTAAGAACATTCAATGAGAAGTAAAAGAAATGATGTATTTTGAAAAAGTATTAATTTTACCCCTTTGACCCGTTGTAGCTTTGAAACCATGAAAGCTACCTAAAATTAGTCAACATACTACTAAACATCTAGAGGAATCTAAAGAAAGAAATCTCATTAAAATCTGACAAAACGTAAAAATTATATGTGGCCTGAAAATTGTGTTCTCTCCGTTAGTCCCTAATAACTCTATAAGGGTACCAGATATACAGAGGTCTGACAGATCAGCGCCATATTTCTTGTCATAAGGAATCCATTGAAAAAAAATTGAGATTACACTAGGGTGTATAAGTCGAGTTGCAATTTCTTATAACCAATATTCAGGCATTATTGCTTCATGTAAATAATTAAATATTTGACACAAAGAAACATTTTTACCTAAACATGAGTATTTTTTTTATATATCACTCTAATTAAAAATATATCTGAAAATGATAATATATCTTATTTTGATTACTCTCTCTACAACACTTATGTAGCTGAGAATGAAAGAGCTGCTGGCTGCTCTACCATTCTTGTCAACAACAATATTGTCCACAGTACTGTTGATCTAAATACCGAGCTCCAGGCTGTTGCAGTGAGAATTTCTTGTGATAAAACGATCACTTTATGTTCTCTATATTTACCACCAAATTTCAGCCCCAGTCTGAGTCATCTTAAAATATTGACCGACCAACTGCCCGCCCCATTTATAATAATGGCGATTTCAGTGCTCACTATCCACTTTGGGGTAGTTCTGTGTTGACTGACAAAGGTAAAAAGACTGAAGACATAATGTCGCAGGAAAGTTTATGTATTTTAAAGGACGGTTCAAACACTTATTTGCATCCTGGAAATGGGGCATACTCAGCTATAGACCTAACTATACATGTAACTGACTCATCTCTATTTTTGGATTTCTCTTGGAAAGTATACGGATATTTATGCAGTAGTGATTACTTTCCAATAATCCATCAACATCTTTATTCTACTACTGGAGAAAAGCCACAGCGCTTTAAATTTGATAAAGCTGATTGGATTCTATATGCAAATTATGAAGAGATGAATTTTAATCGGAATTGTTTGTCACACATGTCATATAGATTAGATAGCAAACGTCCATCTTCGTCAATATACAACAAAAGATCCGGGTACGAAGCTGAAGTAGGTGTATCAGTTGTTTCTTTAATTTCAAGGTGAGTGGGATAGATGTGATGTAAATATTCCTTAAATTTAGGATAATTAAAAGAAAGTACATCGTCTATGTAGCGGGAGCTGAAATTAAAGGAGTGGGCTAAACGTTTTTGTTTTCTTTGTGTAAACCCCTGTAAAAACTTGGCCTCGTACAAGTAAAGGAAAAGGTCAGCTAAAAGTGGTACATAGTTATTTCCCATGGGAATTCCTATTGTCTGTTGGAAAACACGACCTTCGAAATCAACAAAAATATTGTCGATCAAACATTTTAACATTTTGATTACATCAGTCTCAGTGTACTTCTTATTTGAATCAGTATGGTTCTTGACAAAATATGTGTCGTCTCTCCTCCTTCTAAAAAGGTAAAAAGGTGTATCTGCGTTCTCCATCTTTAGTGCAGAAATATTGATGTATTAAATCTGCAATAACTGTTTTCAGTTTATTGTGTGGCAGGGTTGTATAAAAAGTAGAAAAGTCAAAAGTTTCAATGCTACGGCAATGGGTAAGGAGATTTTGGATTTTTTTAGAATCCACATTTGATTCACGCCGCTTGTGGAGTAAGCTTTATCACAGTAATTTTTCAAACCATCTCCGACTGCGGTCAACAAAGTGGCGCGGAGCTGTAAAAGAGGTTTAGTGGTGCATCTGGAACCCGGCAATGAATTTCTGTTTGAATGGATTTTTATTAAGTTTTGGTACTCAATAGATGTAAGGGAGTTGATTGTTTTAATCATTGGCTTTGATGCGAAATTATTTTAAAACTGAAGTGTGATATTTAACAATCTCGTCCCTCGATATTGTAGGAAGGGTATAAGTAGGGGTTCCAAATGAACTGTCGATGCCCATCTCCTCATCAAGGCAGTCGAGATCGTGTTTCTTACACACTAACATATTGTTAGAATCTTTGTCAGCAGGGACAATGATGTAATTTTTATGGAGGTCGGTCAGAGTTTTTACTACAAGGGAATCTTCAAATATACTTGGATTTATAGATTTCATTGCTGTTTTCAAGCGCCGGGTGCGATTTACAATTAATGACTTAATGGACCTGATCCAATCGGACAATGTCTCAATGTCCTCTTTTTCTTTCTTTGCCCACTTCCTAGCAGAGTCCTCAACTGCATCCATCAAAATCTTGAAATTGTACTTCCAGTTGATGTGCTGGGGTTCACGGAATTTGGGACCTTTTGAGAAGATACCTCGTAGTTTGAGGTTGTCCACGATATCTAGTTCACCAATTTTAACGTGTCCAGCCGGACTATAATGGAACGGGAAAGAGGAGCAAGCACAATCAGGTGGTTTGGCTTTAAAGTCATCAATCTGGAAATCACGCAATACCCGTTTGTAATTGAAAATGGAAGTTACAGTTGGTTTAGGGTAGGAATGTGAGATAATTGGATCTGATTGATCTTTAAAATAATGTAATGTTTTCTGTCACTGTTTTGCTGTGTAGAATGTTAGCAAGATTTATAGCGTCCAAGCCTTTATTTGCGAATTGAATTTTGATAAATGTCCGGTTATCAGGTTTGTTGGGGGATGTGGTGCGGCTTGAATAGTCGGTAGCTAGATATATCCAAATATCCAAAACAATCGCTGTTAATTTGTATTCTAGGGGATGGCTATCAGTCACGGATGATTTTAATAGAAAAAAGAAGGGAAACGGGGAATGTGTCAAAGAGACAACGACCCAAAAGGGAGTAATAACAACTCAAAGCCACCATAAGATCTTCAATGAACATGTTTTGTAGAGAGAATGAAGTTTTGAAAGTGGCAAGGAATACAGTTTGGTACGAATGTGATGAATAAATAGAGGAATGGTCATGAACGGAAGAAGACCTTTAATTGAAATGTCATGCAGACGTGGAGCAGTATATGTCCATGACTACGTCGTCTGCGTTGGCTTCCATTAAATATGTTCATCACATTCACCGAACTGCATCCTGGACTTGACAGATTATCTACACTTTTTATATTATCATTGCAACCGTAGGGTATTGCAGTCCCCAATTCTTTGATTCAAAATGTGTTTATGACATCTAAATATTTCCACTGCTTAGTCATACGTAGAGGACANATTTAAAAAAATATTTGTAGAATCCAAAGTTGAAAAAAAAACTCTGGAATGTGTCCAAGAATATAAGTTATTTTTATTTACTTTTCTGAGAAATCAATTTTCCCGGAATACCGTATAGTGGGTTATTTTTGCGGACAAAAATTTCGCGGATCTTAGGAGGAAAATATATGCCAAAAATTTAAGCGTTTTGAATTTTCGCGGATTATCACAGATCCTATATATATCAGAGGAATACGTAAAATATTCGTGGAATTAAGTCCATCCTTGAAAATACGCGAAAATTGCCCGCTGTACGGTAATTTTAACAAAAATACAAGGCTTCTGTGTATAAAAAGTCTGTTCAAGCTTTAAACTTGAGAAACTTCAAATTTTAGAGATGTTCACACTCAAAGGAGTGCTCACGTTTTTGTACATTGTTCATGCATTTGTGTTAAATATTCATCTTAGTACGATATCTTACAAACGTAGGCACTTCTATCAAAGGAGAAATTTAGCTTCACAGACCAGATGGACCCAGATCACTTATTGACCTTTTGAACTGATACACACAAAAATAGTGCTTAATTCGATCAACCACTCCGCAGGCTTGGAAGGTGTACTATTTACTGAAAACTGAATGAATGGAAATAATAATTGGTGTTTTGAAATAAGGACTTACTGCAAAAAGTCATGTAGATTTTCAAGCTAATGGAATAAAGATGTATATGAAAATTTTCAACTTTGTTGGGAGATGCCCATTCAGGAATATTTTGGTATCGATGTGGGGATTATTTTTATATTTTTCGGGGTTTGATAAATCCCGGAAAATCCAGACTGACATGCCACCCCGAAAATTTAATGGAAGGTACCCCAGTCAATTCCGCACGTTTTGAGGGGTAACACATGTACCAACGAAATATAGAAATGGGTGGAATAATTAAAATTGTTACTATTGGAGCCTATGGAAAATTAATTGGTGTTCTGTGCCCAACTTATGCAGTACTTAATTTAGCATGACATCAATCTCCATCCACCATTTGTAAACAACGTGATTACCAGCTGGTCCAAATGAGGTCAGTTTTACACTTTTAGCCATAATTAGTCAAAATAATGTGAAATGACATCTGCAAAATATTATTTTTAACTAATATTCAGATATTCTGCCATTTCGAATGTCTAAAAATGGAAATTGTCAAAATTATTTGACTCTTGGGTTGGGGGAGGCATAGAAATTTGTTCCGGGCGTATCATTGTTTCTTTTTTATTCGATAGAAAATGCAAAATCAGCAATGTTGCAAGACTGGCAAAGATGTTTGATTAAAAAAATGTGAATGTCACTCATAATTAGAGGCGTCACACTTATGTGACAACGCTTTTTTGCATGCAACCAGGAAACAAATTTTGGGCCATAGTTTGAATACAGTGAGTGTCAAGTGTCAATTTTGTACTGAGAATGAATGAACCATAGTTCTCAGTCTGACTATTTAAGGCGAAAGTATAAGGAGTATATTCTTTCTTTTCACCAAGTGTACATACTAAGTGCATTGACCCCAATCCCCCCCCCCCAGTCCCGTTCTCATTTTTGTGCACCAAACGTAACCCTAAGGCAACATCATTGCCTGTACTATTATCAAAAATATTTTAATTGATTTTAGGAATGAAAAGTAATAATTGAATAAAGGAAATGAACATCTGATAATGCACACGCTCTAGATAGTACATCTGAAGCCATTTCCCGCCGTGCGCGGTCCCGGCTGAAGAATAGGCCCGCAGCATCCTCTGAGCTTGGAGTATGAGCCATCCTAACAGAGGACCCCGAGGGAACCCCGGGATATAGAAATAGGACCCAGTATCTCCGGCTTGCGGGGTGTGACCCCTCCTAAACGGAGGCTGACCCCGAGGGTCCCGGGATATAGAAATAGGACCCATTCCGTGGTTGTGCGGGATTAATAAATACACAACCCATCTTTCNTTTTTGTGCACCAAACGTAACCCTAAGGCAACATCGTTGCCTGTACTATTATCAAAAATATTTTAATTGATTTTAGGAATGAAAAGTAATAATTAAATAAAGGAAATGAACATCTGATAATGCACACGCTCTAGATAGTACATCTGAAGCCATTTCTATGTACATTTTTGGGTTAATTCAAGAAAATAAGATGCACACAATGCATCATACATGTTATAAGGGAGACAACTTGCAAAACTTTGCCAATAATTTCAATGTACAATATACAATGACCATTTCCTTGAAAACTTGTGAAAAAAGCAATAATAACAGAACAGATAAGCACCCTACATACTAGTATACACCGAAATACAAACGTAATGATATACATACATACATACTTACTTACATACCAACATACAAACATGCATATCAACATGCATAGATACACACCACCATACATAGATGCTGACATACATGTACATACCAACATACATACTGACATACATGTACTGTACATAACATACATAATGACATACATGTACTATACATACATGTACCAACACACATACTGACATACACCAAGATACATGCATGCATATACTGACATACAGTTGTCTAACATATACTGACATACATATATATATGCATACATATACCGACATACATACTGGCATACCGACATACATAAATTCATACATACTGACATACCGACATACATAAATTCATACATACTGACAGGCAAACATACATACATACCATAGTAATTGTTCTACTACTAACTTGTCCATCCATTTAACCAGTGCACTTTCTTGTATAAAGGACTTAATTATAAAATATTGTGAAAAAACTTATCAAAACTCTGGTGTCAATTACTTTTGGAGTGTAAAAAACTNCTATTGAAGTTTTAGATAAATTGCAATCAATACAAAAACCAGTTTCATCTATCGACAGTTATGATTTTTCTACACTTTATACAACACTTCCGCATAATCTGGTAAAATCTAAATTGGGACAATTGATTAAATGGTCTTTTAAATTTTCTGGACTGCAGTTTATTTGTTGTAACAAAACGCAAGGATTCTTTTCTAATATCACTTACAACAATCATTCCTCCTGGTCTTGTGATGATACGATTAAAGCACTTAATCTTTTGCTTGACAACATTTTTGTTCGTTTTGGCAACATTGTTTATCAACAGGTCATTGGAATTCCCATGGGTACAAATTGTGCACCTCTCATTGCAGATCTTTTTCTTTTCTGTTACGAACGTGACTTCATGAAAAAATTACAAAATGGGACCATACAAAACAGTGA
>MJUU01013852.1:62958-76353 GCA_002080025.1 Modiolus philippinarum | reverse complement strand
ATAAACCGGTTTAACCCTACCGCTGGCTTTTGCTAGTGCCGGTACCAAGTCCGGCTGTCCCGAGTTCCTATCGTTGTTTATGTTTGTCTTTTGTTTTTTTTTATTGTGGATTTTTTTCTTGTGCAGTTCCTATTTACTTTCTGGCATGTGGCTATGTTTTTCGGCCATTGTGGGTGTTTCCTGTTATCTTTTTTATTCCATTATACATACATACATACATACAATCATACATACATGCATACCGACATACAACAAATATAAATAATAGCAAGTATTTTTTTATTTTTATTTATTATAAATCTGTTTTCTTTGCATGCAACATCTATTCTAAGGCTTTCGGTTTCCAAGGTCTTAATGCTTGGTTTCCATGCCTAAATTTGTGTTTTTTTCTTTTCATCCTTCATAGTTGTAATATGTAGCTTTCTGATGAATGTTTTAAACATGAACTGGTGACGTCATAATGCTATGACATCACAATTTATATGACGTCATCAAATGCACTGTCAAAGAATTGACTGTGCTTTTCATACCAAAAGGTTGGTTTTACTGAAACAGCTGTAAAACAGTTAAAACTAGTTGGATTTTGACAAATGAGCCCATTTTAGAATTGGTATGCTCTATGCTACATTATCAAAACAAAAAAAAATAATTTTACACATAAGAAAAGAGCTGTAATTGTGAAAATAAAGCTGAATTTTGCAAAAATGAACTATAGATTGGGACAATTTTTATAGAAAAAGCTGTTTTTCAAACAGATTTCATGGAAAAAAAAGAGATGAAAAAGGAAAGTTTGTGGCTTTATTTAAGTTTATATTCATTTTAGATTGAAGTGAAAGGTTCAGATAGGCTTATTTAAGTTATTTTGCAAAAATGAACTATAGATTGGGACAATTTTTATAGAAAAAGCTGTTTTTCATACAGATTTCATGGAAAAAAAGAGATGAAAAAGGAAAGTTTGTGGCTTTATTTAAGTTTATATTCATTTTAGATTGAAGTGAAAGGTTCAGATAGGCTTATTTAAGTTATTGGGAAATATGTTATATTCTTCATTTTCATGCGATATTTACTGATGTATGTTTGACTATTAAAATAGCTCCAATTCCTTTATTTTGTACAGATTTGGATAAAATTGGACAGAATTGCTCGGGAAAACCTACAGAATTGAATAAAACTGGAAAAAAAAGGAATATTCAACTTTCGGTCTTTCAATATGGACCCAGATCACTATTTGACCTTTTGAACTGATACACACAAAAATAGTGCTTAATTCGGTCAACCACTCCGCAGGCTTGGAAGATGTACTATTTACTGAAAACTGAATGAATGGAAATAATAATTGGTGTTTTGTAATAAGGACTTACTGCAAAAAATTCATGTAGATTTTCAAGCTAATGGAATAAAGATGTTTATGAAAATTTTCAACTTTATTGGGAGATGTCCATTCAGAAATTTTTTGGTATCGATGTGGGGATTATTTTTATATTTTTCGGGGTTTGATAAATCCCGGAAAATCCAGACTGACATGCCACCCCGAAAATTTAATGGAAGGTACCCCAGTCAATTCCGCACGTTTTGAGGGGTACCACATGTACCAACGAAATATAGAAATGGGTGGAATAACTCAAAATGTTACTATTGGAGCCTATGGAAAATTAATTGGTGTTCTGTGCCCAGATCGTAGGGCTAGGAATTAGAGTTTATTTTCCCTGCACTTATGAACTCCCGACGATTGCACCATGAAAAAAAAATTGTTACAAATAAATCATGACTAAATAAAGTTGATTTACTTGCTTTATTGACAGTTAGGATAATGAATATTGCATGAATTTAATTTATCATTTTAAATTCATACTAGACAAGTGAACGGTTCTTAAGTTTGGGAACGGATCTAAGGTTGAGAAAATGTCCTTTGAACTCCAAACTAGAATTTGTACAATCAGAAAAAAATGGAAATCCCTGCACTCTTCCAATTTTCCAAAATATTGTCGCTGTCAATGTTAAAAATGTTCAAATTTTGAAAAATATAAGTCTTTGAGACTTTCAAGAAATTTACCAAATCAGGAAACAAATATTCTGGAAATCAGTAAATGTTTGTTCTTATCTTTAAACAAATTCTCAAACAATCGTTTCAGTGTAGAATTCCAAACAATAAGTGGTCTTTGATACCTTCAGGAAATTTACCAAAATCGGAACCAAACATTTTGGTTTTCGAAACAAATTCTTTAACTATGGTTTCAATGTAGAATTAAAAAAAAAATAAGTGGTCTTTGACACTTTCAGGAAATTAACCAAAATTGGAATCAAATATATTTGAAATGGTATTGGTAAATATGTTTTAAAAGAATAAAATTTTAGAATTGTGGTTGCTACCTAGAATTCCAAAAATTAAGTGGACTTTGAGACTTCCAGGAATACCACCAAAATAGGGATCGTTTTTCGGAAATTCAAATGATGAAATATTTGTAATAATTGAGACTTTTATCATTTAAGAATTCTTAGTATTAAGAATTGTTTGTTTTGTTTTTCAAAAAATTGTCATAATCATAATCATAATTGCCGTAATCAAAATTCTGAATGTTTATTCATCGTGGCTAGCTATAATGGTCATTTTCAAGGGAGGTAACCGCGTTACAACAGATTATGCAGATACTGATTATTTTCAATGCAAATGAAAATAATTCTATACAAGACATCATAATCATACTAAAAATAAAATACATTGTAAATTTATCAAAAAATTTATAAATAGACAAATGAATAATAAAAAAATAATCATAAAAAAAATCGAAAAATTGATGCTTTTTTCAGTAATAATATTGAAATTGTAATTAAAATGTAAACGCGAAATTTAAACGTTTTATTTTCGCCTCCCAAAATATAGTGTGGTAACACTTTAGTCTATTTGTGTTTAATACATATAATGCAAATTCGAGTCATCAGGAACAGAGTGATGTAACAGTTATCCAATTAACAGTATGTAATATACAAGTGGCTGAAGAACACACCTGTCACCTTGACCAGGTGATAATTTGCCCGAGGGCATCATAAATCATTTTTGTAGTTCTTTAAAATCTTAGATTGTGCATTAAATATTGTTAATCAGTTATAACAAATATGAGATTGATTTAGATGTGGCTTAGTATATTACACCCGGGTTTTATAAGGGACATATAACCAAGGTACCCTTATTATAATACACAAAACCGATTTCAAAATCTACATTAGTTATATCTGGGACTAATACAACATTACATTAGTCCCAGGTTACATAGATATATAACATGTTTGGGAAAAATGAGGATAATAACTTACAAAATAATGGTAAAACAACATCCGGATTATCCCATCATCATGGATTTTTTTTTTTTTTTCACAGAAATTTGGCGATTTTCAAATAAAATTGGAAGTAACAGAACTACAAATTAAGCTGTTCTTATATAGATTTTCTGTTACAGTAATCTTTCATCTTCCGCTGTATATGTGCATAAATGTAAATTATGTCGATTTAAGATGTTTTATTGTATTTTTTGTAGATGTAGTATTCACACTTTCTCGTAAAATATACATAGCTACAATAGGGGTAATTGAGTCTGTAACATCGTAATTTCAAATCAAATTGGAAGTATTTGTACCATTCTCGTGTTTTCTTTGTAATTTTTTATCGAGTGAAATCGTAGTTTGTTACGTCATCAAAGTCACGTGATGACCATAATAGCTGGCCACGATCTACAGACTATAACAATTCTATTATAAATTCAAGTCCATAATTCAAAAAAATGCAGGAGGAGTTCCGCAGACAAGCTCATAAATCAAATGGATATCTGGGGGGTCGCTTGATTACACAAAAACTTAAATATCAAAATTTCGAAAGCTTATTGTGCATCTACAGCATATTTGTAACAATTATAAAACAAAATTAGAACTTTAAATTCAAAATGACCGAAGAGTTCCACAGACAAGGTTCATTTAATGCACAGACGGACGGAAGGTACCATAACAATATCCCCGCATTTTCTTCAGAAGATTGCGGGGATAAAAAAATATTTTGAGACGGGTATTTGTTTCAGTCAGCCAGTTCGTGGGGGAAACAAACTTAACCTTAAACTCACGAATGGCTTTCAGTTCCGACAGTGAAGCACAAACAATATCCTTCCTCACTGTCCTATGTATTAGGCACACCCCGAAAGGTTCTTTTTTTTTTGCTATGTTTTTTTTTTGATACTGTAAAAGGGGAAATTTTCGCGAGGGTTTTATTTTCGCTTATTTCGCGATCAGAAAAAAATCACGAAAATTTCCCTCGCGTAAATTATAAATATTGAGTTCCTAAATTTCCACATACCAGATATGTTATATGGAATAGATCGGCAAATCTGCAGTAGGACAAAACATTTGATCTTTGATTCCTCGTTGTCTTGTTTTAATTTAAAGACATATGACCATGGAACTATCAGAATTCATAAAATAACCTTTTATTTTGTGTATTTCAATCGCTGTTATTGGCTTCACCGAAAGAACTTTTTCTAAATATAGTTCGCAATAGCTAAATTATGCACAACTAATTCCGATTTGAATATTCACCCCTAGATGAAGTTATGTATACGAAGTTGTTTTAGAAATTAGATAATTGTGGTCTTTTGTTACCTTAAGGCATTACTAGTAATACGTATCAACTGGTTTTTTGGCATGGTTTGTCTTTTTTTTAGCTCTTGAAGACCGAGCGTAATTTAAAAATATTTATTTATTTATTACATATAATTTAATCATCAGTTGTGTTAAAATTAAATCACAATAAAAACTGCTTGTGTCGCTCAATGAAATCAATTAGCATGTTCACAGTTATAAAATCAATAAGACACATGACACACTATCACCGGAGGCTATCACTGTTCTTTGATCTACAAGAAAAGTACAGTTAATCAGATGACCTGTCAAAACACTCTGTTTCGATGCCGACAAGATTGAGGGATTTGATAAACAGTTCCTTGTCCTGTGAAATTTTCTGGAATGTCTTTATCATCCATTTCGCGTGTAATGGTTTGATAGTTGATGTACGTAAATCAACGTGTTCTGTTACAGCGCTAGCTTTCAATTTGACGTTTTGCTACAATATCAGCATAGAAAGTTTGAAAACATTGTTTGAGTTCATCTTCAAACACTTTGTTTGGTAGCTGATCCAGGGGTTGCAAATGATCGGTGCAAGACGCTGGCACATTCACGACTTTAATATTTGCATCGCTAAAGTTTCTGCAATAAACTCTCACTACGGTGAGCTTTGAATACTTGTCATTAGTACATAAACACTGTTTGCTGTCAAAAATTAACTAACGTGCAAAGGGGGATAACTCAACTTGAGCAGAAGGCAAACCTCGCGAAAATATCTATTACGGGAGGAAAAAATCGCGAAAATAAAACCTCGCGAACACACTTTGGAGTTGAAAACGCGAAATTTAAACCACGCGAAAATATCCCCTTTTACAGTAACTGAAAACATAAACGTACTCTTTGACAACACCAGCCGTGCGAGGTCCCGGCTTATGAATAGGCCCGCAGCATCCTCTGAGCTTGGAGTATGAGTCCTCCTAACGAGGACCCCGAGGGAACCCCGGGATATAGAAATAGGACCTAGTATCTCCGGCTTGCGGGGTGTGACCCCTCCTGAACGGAGGCNGACCCCGAGGGTCCCGCGATATAGAAATAGGACCCATTCCGTGGTTGTGCGGGATTAATAACTACACAACCCATCTTTCGGATGGGATGTAAACTCAGCTCCACGTGTTGGAAGAAACGCCACGCTTCCTGCACGTTAAAGAACCCTTGTAGCAAGCTCTTTTTGGGGTTGTCCGTAGGTGATAGGCTACAAGGCTAAATTCCCGGCCCTTGACGATTTCACCCTACTTTTCCAGTGGCAGTCAGAATTTCCCGTCCCATGGCCCTTTCCATACCCAAAGTGATTATTTATTAACAAACTTGTTCTCGTCTTGATATAGCTGAAATATTGCTAAGTAGACGTTAAACAATATTCAATCAATCAATCAATCTTTGACAACACAAGAATGTTCATTCATTGCAGCAAATTATATGTTTCAGAAGGGATGTGTACAAAATGTACTATATATCAATTAATACCCCATACATATATAATCAGTCAAACTCCTCAGAATTTGATCGATAAATGTTCGATAAGTCGAACTAACCGATTGATTTCCATTTCCTCATCATCAGCACAAGAACCCTAGCATAGGAAATCAACAATTTCAAAAAATATTCTCCCCCGAGGGAACCCCGGGGTATAGAAATATGACCTTGTATCTCCGGA
Source organism: Modiolus philippinarum (assembly GCA_002080025.1). Classification (NCBI taxonomy): domain Eukaryota; kingdom Metazoa; phylum Mollusca; class Bivalvia; order Mytilida; family Modiolidae; genus Modiolus; species Modiolus philippinarum. Next base: position 70,037 of record MJUU01013852.1, on the reverse strand, counting down.
TCGCGGGGTATGACCCCTCCTGAACGGGGCTGGCCCCGAAAGAACCCCGGGATATAGACATTGGACCCATTCCGTGGTTGTGCGGGATTAATGAATACACAACCCATCTTTCGGATGGGATGTAAACTCAGGTCCACGTGTTGGAAGAAATGCCACGCTTCCTGCACGTTAAAGAACCCTTTTAGCAAGCTCTTTTTGAGTGGTCCGTAGGTGATAGGCTACAAGGCTAAATTCCCCGCCCCTTTCGATTTCACCCTACTTTTCCAGTGGCAGTCAGAATTTCCCGTCCCATGACCCTTTCCATACCCCAAAAATGATTATTTATTAACAAACTTGTTCTCGTCTTGATATAGCTGAAATATTGNTCAGTAGACGTTAAACAATATTCAATCAATCAAAAAATTTTCTAATTGCATAAAACCAATCGAAATCCACAATAATTTAATTCACTTAATTCTAGACTTCTTTGGAAAAATAACGATTAATCCATATAAATTGAAATTAAAGAGTATAAAAAATGTCTTAAATCAAGTGTAGAGCCAAAATCGCAAATTAAACGTGAAAGCGAGTTAGAACAAAATATAACATGATTATTATATGTAGAAGCAAAAACCTATTCCTCGGTGGTGGCGATGCTGGTCGAGGTGTCCCTAAGTTCCAGAATGGTTTCGTCAGGAAAGATACAACGCCCTTCCTTCATTATGGACTTGGTTCATCTTGGGGTAAAACGACGGGAATAATTGCACTTTTGACTTTTTCTACAAAGATGAAAAAGAAAGGAAATGGGGCAAATGTCAAGGAGACAACATCCAATATCCAGGTTCAAAAAGGTTAATTTTTTTTGTTGGAAAGTTTCTGTCAGCGGATGTTTTAGATAAGAAGATTGTGTACCAGCAAAGAATAGACGTGGTCTAAAGAATGATGATCATATAATATGTTCTTGTTGTAATCCAGTGTGATCTATACATGTTGTCTCAAAGATTCTGTTGGTTTTGTGCAATCAATTTCAGGTGTTAGAGATGCTGTTGGAATGGTGCGACATTTCGTTTTTTATTAAATGAGAGGTCAAGAAGTTCCAGTTGCTCAGTTGTAGTTATAGAAAAAGTAGATGAAGCAGGTGACGGAAGTAACAGAAATACTGCATGTAGTAGTGGCTGTATTAAGATCAATTGGAGCTGTCCTTGTTGGTGAAGTAGACTTAGTTTATGTTGATGTGGCAAATGTTGCTGATGTTGATGATTCAGTTGGTTATACTACTGGTGGTGATGATGATGATGATGATGATGTTGGTTGAAGTGGTAATGATGATGGTGGTGTTGTTTCGGCTGATCCCTGAGTAATAGTAAGGTTGACGGCTTCTGATGGTTCAGTTCTATTGGTAACAGGTGACAGAGGTGCTGGAGATAGGAAGTGGCTTTCACTAGAACTCACGGGTGACGTCTGCAAGTATCTGTTGAAGACCTGGTCTGATGGGGTAGCCACTTCTTCTGGTGGGTCTGATTCCCTGAGCTGCCTCATTTGAGATGGGGTGCGTGGTTCCACCCTCAAGAGGTCAGCGAAGTCTGGCATTGACTCATCCAGCATTTTTGTAAGCTGTCTGGTAGTATCTGTGTCTCATACTTTTCCGATAACAGTGGTTGAAGTAATGGTGGAAGTCACAGGAACAGTAACAGCTGATCTTACTTGCTGATTGTGTTGAGGTGTCTGCTCAGAGATCAGTTTGAGGTATTTCTAATGTATGAGTTCATGTTTACGGACTCTGTAGGTCTCGGAAGAAGACTTGGTGTACGGACACCAACTGCATGTAACTGTACCGGTGCTGCCATGGCTGAATCTCTTGTGTCTATTTAGCTGACTTTGTCTCGGGAATCTCCTCCCACATTCCTCACATTGGTAGTCATATATAGCCATAGGTTCCTGATGGGATCATTTCTGAAAAATAAGATATGAATAACTTTATTAATATTTTTGTCAGCCACATGAAATTGTAGTACTTAAATCTACATACTATCATTAATAAAATGTTGACTGGTTTACATTCACTGTAAATATTCAAAGACGAAGGTTCCTTTAATGGTATAACATCTTCGGTATTATTATATCCGCAACACATTTAGTTTTAAAATGTCACAAGTTCGAGATTTACATTTGTATTCCATGGACTTTTGTTTGTAAACACCGAATATATATTGTCAGTACATTAACGATTTCTTTCAAACATCCGCCGTGCGCGGTCCCGGCTTATGAATAGGGCCGCAGCATCCTCTGAGCTTGGAGTATGAGTCTTCCCAACAGAGGACCCCGAGGGAACCCCGGGATATAGAAATAGGACCTAGTATCTCCGGCTTGCGGGGTGTGACCCCTCCTAAACGGGGCTGGCCCCGAGGGTCCCGGGATATAGAAATAGGACCCATTCCGTGGTTGTGCGGGATTAATAAATACACAACCCATCTTTCGGATGGGATGTAAACTCAGGTCCACGTGTTGGAAGAAATGCCACGCTTCCTGCACGTTAAAGAACCCTTGTAGCAAGCTTTTTTGAGTGATCCGTAGGTGATCTCCTACAAGGCTAAATTCTCCGCCCTTTTCGATTTCACCCTACTTTTCCAATGGCAGTCAGAATTTCCCGTCCCATGACCCTTTCCATACCCCAAAGTGATTATTTACTAACAAACTTGTTCTCGTCTCGATATAGCTGAAATATTGCTGAGTAGACGTTAAACAATATTCAATCAATCAATCAATCTTTCAAACATTTCTATGTGTCAATTGCATACATATTGCATTTACATTTTGGGGTATTTTTTTTCAGATATTTCATTAACAAGTATGTTTTTCTTAATGAAAAGAGGGTTGCACACGCATGGTTAAAATCAGACTACTTTAGGTGACATCTGAAAATACCCATTTCAGAATGGTTCAGTCTTGTCGATAATTGAGCGCCGAAAATATCCCTTCAAATACATAGATCATCTATAAAAGTATTTTTTCTTGCAATGTGTACTGGAAATCATCAAATTAAAAGTGGTTTCAGAAGTGTACCGTGTTTTTACACAACAATGCAAAATTTGGAGCCAAAACGTTAAATATTTAAGTCAGCAGAAGAACAGTACGTTATCTAAAGGAAGTGAAACAGAATTTTACATTGTATCCTTATAAAGTGTTTTCAAAGAGGTATTACCACTTTCCCGTGAATTTATTTCTTTCAGTACACCAAATTTGCAAATGCATTAAATCTTCTCCAAGACTTCTTTAACAAGTCAGTTGTTATGTGCACTATCATGATACAATTAATTCTTTGTCAAAGAGAAAACACGTGAAAATGTGTCCATGGGATATGGTTTTGGAGAAGAAATAAAATCATCCGCTCTATTTTTTTTATTTCGAAAATGTTTTAATTTATAAATATTCAGAAAGAAATTACCGTCGCTTGATTCAAAATCGGTCCCCTCTAAAAAAAAACAAAAAATATGGGGAAAAATAAAGTAACAAAATCGCTCGCTCGCTACCATTTTTTCCGACAAAATTTCCGACGAACTAGAAATTATTTTGGAGTGGCCTCAATTTCGACTTTTGAATTCTGAAAAATAGAGCATACAAATAATGTACATATATCAAAGGCGAATTAAATAAAAAAAAATAATTAAAATCTTCGAAAGTCTACAACTTAAAATAAATAATACATATAAGATTGAACCACGAAAATGCCATATATTCATACCAAGTATCTACATGTTGTCCTAGAAATGCTTGTTTTAAAAAAAAAGCCTTTTCAGAAAGATCTTTCATAATATACAGTAACGGCTAGAATACGGGACTTTCAAGATAGGAATTCTCGTGTAATTGAAGACGGAAACAATACCGCAAATATTAGGGAGAAGGAGTCACTGGATTCTTGATATATTAAAATAAATATATAACACATAAAAAAAAGCAAAATATTTATTAAATTGAATTATAATTGTTCCTACATGACGAAAAACAATTAACCTGAAGCGCTACAACAGATTGAATATAAACTACCCTTAGCTCAAAAGTGTTCATTTATTAGTGATTCCCTCTCGATGTATTGATGCATTGATTTATTCCGGTTGAACACGCCTCAGAAATCCCGTATTGACATCGAAAAGGTATAAAAAGCCAGTGAAGAGTTCTGAGCCTTGTTTGGTGTGATGTGATATGATCAGATTTTCTCGTCAGGTGTAGTTGCTGTGATTTGTATGCGATGTAACCTTTGGATAGTCCAAATATTGATGTACATTGTAATAATCAAGTTTTGATGTTATTAAAAAAAAAACAGCAAACTAGTGTTTTTGATGTACTGACCAATGTTACGAATTTCGTCAAAGCACAACTCTCATACTTTACTAACCTTTTTCTTTCATCGAGAGAGTTTTGTAAAAAAAGACGCTCAAATTCTTTAACAAACGATGTTTCCCCCTAAACCGAAGGCTGCAATTTGAAAAATCATTAAAGCTGTTATTTCGGACAATACTGGGTAAATAAAGAATCTATCCTTTCAAGTCGTTGATTATCATAGTTCTACTGTCGAAAGGGTTAAACTTGATTCTTTCAGTGTTAATAAATAACTAAATACCGAGGTTACTGTGAATTTACTTTCTGCATATGCGCATTTCGACAGCTTATGTCTCTTCAGTGCAGATAAAATCTAAACGTTTGGAAGACCATATACTCAAAGATGTTTAAAAACTGAGAGAGAACAAATTACCAATATGATCTAAATGTAAAGCCAAAATTAGCTAAGGACAGAGCTATGCATGAGGGAGATACTCCTTAGTTTTCAACAAAATTTACAAAAATTTAGATATTGTAAGGTTCCAAAAATAATCGGCTTTGGGGTCAGCACCGAAGTACTGACTACTGGGCTGGTGAATAAATGTAACATTTTTGACAACAATAAAAAAAACCCACAAGAATGGTAAATACATGGGAGAACTTTGCAGTTATTTAACGTAAAAGTTGACGACACATCCTGTAATGTAAGGTGTGAGCTTCATTGGATTCTGACAATTTAATTGGTTTATACTAGCAGAGGCAGTAGTACATGACACATTCAACGGTGTATTTTCTTTCCCTTCGTCTGTATCCATAGGAATCATGAAAGCCTCCAATTGTTCAGGTTTCATGTCAATTATTCCATTACTATTCACCTCGGACAAAACATCATTGACAAAGAGATGAGATGTAGGATTTTCGTTACTAGTGTTCTGTGTTGTGGAACAATTGCATCTAACAATGCTGTACTCGTTTCATGTTTGCGGTCACTTGACACACGGCTTGTATAGCTTTTAAGTGATGTCTCGGACTTGTGTCCTGATACTGACATGATATCCTGTCTGGAAAATTTACACAGGTCCAAGACAGCAATAGATGTTGCTCTTATTGAATGGTTAGTGCATTCAGTTGTAACGTTTGCTTGACTACAGATACTTTTCATCATGTGTGCCAGCGTATTTTTCCCAAATGCATATTAATGTGGTTTGTTTCCATTGATTTATTCACTTTTTACACTTTTTGGGGCCATTTAGGGCTTGCTATCTGGTGTGAGGTTCCTCACTGTGTTGAAGACCGTACGGTGACCCCTAGATGCTTTGTTTTGGGTCGTTTTAACCTGGATATGGGATGTTGTCTCCTTGACATTTACCCCATTTCTTTTCTTTTTCATAATATACCATGTAGAATCTTCAATGTACGACTCAGCTGGACGTTGCCATAACTAGTGATTTTTTGGGCGCATCTTTGAAATGTATTTGTCATACGATGCTACTGGACATAACGGGTGATTTGAAATGACATAAAAAAAATATCATTCATTCAATATAATATACTTAACAATTATGTTTTTACCTTTTTTAATAATAAGTTTGTTATTTTCATACAGACTTATTAATTCATTCTTATTAAGCATGTTTCCCTTTTTGTAAGTGTTCGTATATCAATGGTACATTTACCTCTGTGTGATTTTTTTCTATATATATTTTTTTCAATTTTTTTTTCGTACATGACATACGAAGTGTCTGAATGATTCGTAGTCTTGGAACATTTGAATTTCTGCTTTGCTTACCTTTTTTTCATTTTTTATGAGAATTTTTTAAACAACAGAATATTATTCATACATTACCTAACTTTTTAGTAAAAAGCAAAATACCGAAGTAGTTGTTAATTTAGTTTCTGTAGATGTGCATTTCGACAACTTATGTCTCTTCAGTGCAGATCAAATTGAAACATTTTAAGAAAGTGTGATATTTTGGACAAGAACACAATATTTTGGTTTTTGGCTTTTGCAGTCAGAATATTTTATTTGTATGAACTACCAACATCTCCCCTATGATACATGTACGTGTATTTACTCTTTGGTCCTCCAATTTCTACACCAAATAAATATTATATCATAATAAAAAATTCGATTATTCGCTATCAGGTCAAAAGGTTGTTCTTAAACAAATACGAGGTAATTTGGAGAAAAATAACAAGAAACTGACTGCCATTCACACCTCATGTTCATTGCGAAATCAGAAATACATACCTTTGACTTCATACATTCTTCCCTCTGTTACAGATGCTGTTGGGTCAGCATTCTCCCTATGGTTTTTATCTAGTTCATCGATGTCCTGAAACACATATTTTCTCCCTTTATTGTCAGTTTTAATCTTGAAAGTGTTCTTTGTCGTCATACGCAGATTCTTTCGTCCCCTGCGACATAAAAAGTACATCACATCAAACCATACTTTTTTTTGTAAACAAACGGGTGTATTAGGATTCAAAGCTGCACTTGTATATATTTGCTGTAACTCATTTTCCTGCTTTACATTTAGATCGTATTGGTTATTTGTTCTCTATCAGTTTTTTAAACATCTTTTATTTATGATCTTCCAAACGTTTAGATTTTATCTGCACTGAAGAGATATAAGTTGTCGAAATGCCCATATGCAGAAATAAAATTTAACGTAACTTCGGTATTTGGTTATTTGTTACCACTGGGTCGATGCCACTGCTGGTGGACTGTTAGTCTCCGAAGGTATTCACTAGCCCAGTAGTCAGTACTTCGGTGCCGACCC
>MJUU01013852.1:18504-41420 GCA_002080025.1 Modiolus philippinarum | reverse complement strand
GGAAAAGCAAATATTTGCTATCTCCTCTGAAGTTACTGGAGCAAATGGAACCAAACTTTACAAGAATGATGTATGGAAGGTCCTTTTCTTAGTTTTCCGAAATTTTTTCGATCTGTGAAAAAACATGGCTGCCAGCGCAGAACATAGTTTAACATGTGACCCTATGGGAAAAGCATATATTTGCTATCTCCTCTGAAGCTACTGAAGCAAATGGAACCAAACTTTACAGGAATGATGTATGGAAGGTCTCTTATGTAGATTGCCGAAATTTTTCCGATTCCCTTAAAAAGTTGGCTACCAGCGCAGAACATAGTCTAACATGGGACCCTATGGGAAAAGCATCTATTTGCTATCTCCTCTGACGCTACTGAAGCAAATTCAACCAATCTTTACAGTAATTATGTATGGAAGGTACTTGGATCTGACGAAAAAGATGGCCTCAAGTGCAGAATATAGTTTAACATTGGTGCCAGGAATGAGATAACCATCTTTATAGTCATCATTTCTGAAATGTATAGAAGGTCCTTTGCAAAAATTATTCATTTCAATAGGATCAGACAAAAAAACATGGGTGCTAATGAAGAACATAGCTAAACCTTTGACCCCATTGGTAAGAAAACATCTTTTTTAGTCATGTTTGTCGTAAAAGCATTTTGCCAGGTGAGCGATACAGGCTCAGTCTCTGAGCCTCTAGTTTAAATATGTAATTATTCAGACATTTTAATAACCACATCCAAAAAGTGCTTGAGTTGCATTCATTTTGAATTTTGAAGATTGCTTTTTCGACAATTTTAAATGGACTTCCAAAATATTCCGATAATTCCAAACGGACTTCCAACATGGACTTCCAAATGTATTGGTTTGATGTGCACTGATGCGACATAATATATGCATAAAATGAATTAATAGTAACTTCGGTATTTTGTAATTTATTACAATTGGGCCGATGCCCCTGCTGGAGGACTGTTAGTCACCGAGGGTATTCACCAACCCAGTAGTCAGTACTTCCGTGCTTACCCAAAAACCGATTTTAGTGAAATTTGCAATATCTAAATTTTATAAAATTTTCTTGAAAACTAAGGAAAATCTCCCTCATGCATAGCTTTGTCCTTAGCTGAATTTTGGCTTGTTTTGGTTTGATCTGCACTGATGAGACATAAATTGTCGAAATGCGCATATGCAGAAAATGAATTAACAGTTACTATTCATATCTTTTTCGTGGAGAAAAACTCTGCACATGTTGAAGGTCAAAAATCAAAACATATTTTAGAGCTGGCATGTCAAATTTTTCCTGTAAAGTGTTTCTTTGTTTTACCATTTTTTGTTTAGATTCAAATACATTTTCATACCTTTTACATGTAATACTACTTCAACTGACATTTGAATGCAAACTTTGTATATTTGGCAATTTCTTTTTTTTTTAATTAGTTACATCAAATTACTGAGAGCAAATTGAAAGATATAATGTTTATACTCCTCAACAGTAAACTTATTTTGATTTTTAGTTTCCTTCGGAATCAAACTGTCTAAAATGGCTTTATATGTCGACAAAGAATGTTGTTTAGTCATCCTTTGGTGTGAACAGCTTACAAACAACAAAACTGTCATGATTTTCAATCTTGCATTAGTATCTTCAAAATGGCTAATCAGGGAACAAAACATACATTTTGAATTTTATATCTATTAGTTTTTGCAAGCATTGGAATACAGGACGACAGGTGGAGATACCCTCGAATCAACAGAGCGAAAGATGTGTTGCATCACAGAACATCCGCACTGTATCAATTATGTTTTCGTTTCAGCGCTGCCCTAGCACTTGTGCAAAGACCCGAAGATATACAGCAGTCCTGCATAGACACTGAAAGGCTTAAACTTGAAATTGACATATTTTATGGAGATAAAAAAGTTTGTAATTTGCTTTTACTTTTACAAGCTAAAAGTCATGATTATATACATTTCATCGCAGAATGCGTTTTTAATCACCAGCTACGGGAAACTATCGAGAACTATACACAAAATGGCTATCGTGTGATCGACCAGTCGGAACCTTTGTTTTTATTGCCGTTACAAAGAATTCGTATAAGAATAAGTGGATGTATTCAACTAGTTCCAGGAAAAGGAGGTTCACATTATTTTCTTACATTTGTTCATGCATCAAAACATAATTCAATTACATTTCCTGTAAAAATTCAACAAAATGCGGGTGGAGTTCCATACGCAATCATTGACTTTGAAGCCGACAATATCCGTCGAGGTGTATTGCATAGTGTACATTTTGGACTTCATGAATTGTCTAGAACCAGAACGTTTTACACAAATAGCCCTAGACGAAGGGCGCCTTCTTACGTAGACTTAAGTCTAGGTAGATCGCTAAATCAATTTAATGATACTGATGGCACGAGAAGACTTTTCCGACCTAGTACTTCTATAACCAGATCTTCAGACTTTTCTTCTACTACAGAGATTTCATCAACTCCTCGTCTACAACGAACACGATCACTCTTACATTTAAATAATATTTCAAATCCTTAAAAATTGACAGATCTACATTCTGTACTCGATTGTTCATTTAAAAAAGTGAATTTCAACAGCCACAAATTATTTTGATAAAATATTGAAAGATTTTGAATAATATGCAGTAACGTATCATTGCAACGACGGATATACAAATAAATTAATATTCGCAATTTTCATAAATCTTACTGCATTTATATATGGATTTGAAATATTCGCGACCATTTTTTACGCGAAAATAAATCGCCCGCTAAAATTATTTGTTTAACAGTATTTTTAAGGCGTTAAAATATTAATAAAAAACAGAAAATTTCTATAAAACACAAGTAAACACTAGTATTTCAATGTCAGACAAGTCTAATTACTGAGCTGGTGAATATCATCGGGAACTTCTTGTATTTCTGTAATTGAAATTACATGCCATTCCTTAACCTCAAGTTAATCAAACGACATTGTTACAATATGTTATCTATGTGCAATCACTTGCAGTTGTACCCAATAGCGATTAAAAGCATATATATATATATATACAAGATATACATAAAATGTCCTGATCACGATACTTATTTTGTCTATTTATTCTAAATTATTCTAAAATTCGTTGGTTATTGCTTTGGTATTCATGGGAAATGTGTATCAAGATTTTTTTTTCAAAGGACCAGAGATAATAGGACACCATTGCTATCTTTTGGATAAGCAAATGTTTTTATTTCATCTGCACTGAATGGACATACGTTGTCGAAATGCGCATATGCACTAAACTGAATTCATACTAACTTCGGTATTTTGTCATTTGATAATATTATATGTGATCATCACAAGACGCGTATTTAATAACTCGGCATATCATGCACACAACACCAAACTGTATTACTTCAAAATCCATGAAAAGGATTTTTATAAAGTAGAAATTGATTACTACGTCATTAGATTTTCTAATAACTGATTCAGTTTTGGATTTAAAAGAATGCGTGAAAAAAGGAAAGATAAAAGAGTATGTTATAACAAATACCGAGGTTACTGTAAATTTAATTTCTGCATTTGGCCATTTCAACAACTTATGTCTCTTCAGTGCAGATAAAATCTTAAACATTTGGAAGACCATGTGTTAAAAAACTGACAGAGAATATATGAATAAATAAACAAATATGATCTAAATGGAAAGACAAAATCAAATAAGGACAATGCTTTGCATGAGGGAGATACTCCTTAGTTTTAAACAAAATTCACAAAAATTTAAATATTGCAAGTTTCCTTATAAAATCGGCTCTATGGTCAGCACCGAAGTACTTACTACTGGGCTGGGACTTACATTCCAACAGCAGTGGCATCGACTTTGATGTTTAAATTTAGAAATGATCAACCATATAATACAGGAGCATTTCGTTGTTCTTTTTTTAGGTTAATAGTGCAACCAGTTGAATAAATTTACTTAGATCACAACTACCCTTATCGTATAAAACATATAATTTCTACACAGTAACCAATACTACATCTATGAGTGCTTTTACCAATAATTCACGAGAAAATCTTACAATTACAGACACTGTCATCCTGAGAAATGCACTATGAACAATTACAATTACGGGAGACTTACTTCTCGAATTTAACGAAAATGGTCATCTCAGTACTAAAATTTACGACAAAAGGGACGAGTTTAACTTTAGAATTACCAATTTCCCTAAAACGAACAGTAATATTTCAGCTTCTCCCAATTACGAAGTGTATGTTTCACATCTGATCAGTTATGCGAGAGCTAGCACAAATCATAAATACTTCCTCATTAGACATAGCTATCTCCGTGACCAGCTTCAGTAAATTCCGTCTCATACGTATACGATTATTAAAAAGTTCTTTGATAGATATCAGTCCCTTGTGGAAAAATGTTTTTGTCCCAACTCTGATTCAAGATTCTTTCTTTCCTTAATAGACATTTTTACTATTCATCGCCGAATTCGAATCCGAAACCGAGACCGAAACCGAAACCATACTTTACAGAATTAGTTGTGTTTTGTTTCTCTTTATTGCATGCATATCAATATCTCATGGGCTTAAAAGTTCAGCTTTCTTTTTGAAATGTTTACTGTAGATTTATTAATAAATGCAATTTTATAGAAGTGATTAAACTTAAGGCATTAAATATGTAATCAATTCTACAATTCGGTTTTAAATTTGCTTTTTGGGTGTAATCATGAACAAACAAATTTACATACATAATTTATTGTTTGGCGAATAATTCTTATATTAATGTTGCAATTTACAAATTTCATGAAGTTTTTGTGATATTCATCTTTGTATATGTGTGTGTCTTCATTTTTCTTTTCTATGCCGTGCAAATGTTGAATCTCTTTTCTTTTGTTTTTCCGTTGTTGCGATTGTCCATGGATTATTCGTTTTAGATTGACAGTTATCACTTACTTTAAGCCTGAATAAGGTCTTTAAGGTGAGCATTAGGTCTGCAGTTCACGCTTTACCTTTATAAAGGCCAAAACAACTATTTTTTGTTGTTGAAAATTTTATTTCACATTTCCTTTCAAAAGAGTTTACATGTTGCGATATACAAAGTTCATGAATTTTAGCATCAACCGGGTATTTTAAGTAAATGAGAACCGAACCGTCAGTCTAAAACGGAAAAGCCAATGATAATTGCAGCATAGAAAAACAAAGACACAAAGACATAACATGAGCACGCCACAGAATAGAAAAATGAAGACACACACATATACAAGGATGAACAACAAGGACCCGATAAAACAATGGATGAGAATAGTAAGATTTTAAGTCTATGGTTTAAACTTATTGTTAGTAAATGACCAAAACAATTTAATTTTAAAAATTTATTTCGCGGTATCCTTTTGAAGGACCGATAAATAAATCGCTCGAATCTTAGCAGAAATAAACCACATACTAAAAGTCTTACTTTTCAAACCTAAATTATGCTGAAATTAATGTAATATCACAACATATAAAACTCCATCAAAAAAATATCATGAAGTAAATGCTTAAAAAACGGAATTGTTTTGGTAAATTTTAAAGATTAAACATTTTAGTTTCAACAACAGACTAGAAATCTTGATTTTCAAACCTTTTTAATACTTTAATTCATAAAATGTGTATTTTGCAACATATAAAACTCCTTATAGAGAAAATATGAAATAATCTTTTCAAAAGACTATATTGTTTTGTTTTTTTTAAAGATTGAGTTTAAATTTCAGACTTCAAATTTTATTTTCGCACTTTTTTATGCTAAGATTCATGGAATGACAGGCTTAAAATTTTACATATTCTAAACTACAAACTAAAAATCTAAGTTAAATTTCTATATCGCAACATACAAAACCGATTCGAGAGGAGATAATAAAATAATTAAAAAAACTGGATTGTTTTACATTTCTAAAAATTGAGGGTAAATATAGACTGAAAGTTTTTCTTTAAGACGTTATTTATGCTACAATTCATGAAATTGTATATCTCATCATATAAAACTATAATGATAAAATGAAATTTTCTTAGTATAAACAAAAAAACTAAAAATCTCACCTTTCAAACATTATTTATGTATATAAATTTCGTCAGGGAGATAAATGAATTGTTTGGTCACTTTTAAAGACTGAGTTTAAACTGCAGACTAAATATCTTGGTTATCATACCTTGCAGTTTTCGTGCCAAATACTATATATTATGTACGAAACCTCAAGATTTCGTGCGAAATATCTGATTTTAGGCATGGAGACCCTACTTTTCAGTATTCGAGCAAAATACTTAGTATTCAGCATTTTTTGGCTATTTGGTGAGATACGTTTATCTCATGAACGTTACATGCGACATAAATTTGATGATTTGAAATTTCCCAAGGAATACAGAAGGAAACTCAGTTAAAATCCAATAAGTAATGAAGATTCAATCCCTTTTGGCCCTTTTCTAAAAAATGGTTGGACCAGGACACAAAAAAAGTAAGACAAACATATTATGCATATGCTTAAAAACATTATACTAAAATTTGATAATAATCAGTTTACTAAAACCAAAGTTATCTTTTCTACAGACGTAAAACGTTGTATTTAATCGATTTTTGACCCTTTTAACTGCAATAGGCGGGTCCAAGAACCATAAATTGGAACTAAAGCTTACTGATGTGCCAAGAAACATCATTCTAAAATTTGATAATAATACGTCCACTACAACTAAAGTTAAGCTGTTCACAGACGCCGACCCTGAAAACGACGAGATTGTCACACAATTTTTGCGGTCGTATAGCAACGTTAAAAGCAACAAACGATCAAAATTGATCAACAAAAGAAATTGTGTAGCAAAAAGTGAACAATTTTGCATTGTATTATCGATTTCCAAATTACTTCTACTACATTATATTAACGATTGAAAGTCCAATATGGAGATTAAAGAAAGAAAGGCAAACAGTTAAACAATGTTTTACATTACAACCACAATTCATTCTGTATATGCTGGTTTCGGTTTCGGTTTCGGATTCGGTTTCGGTTTCGACGATGAATAGTAAAAATGTCTAATACTGGGTTGATCATTTCTCTTAACTATCTACGACCTTTCAATGATTGATTGATTGATTCGTTAGAGTTTAACGTCAAATGAGCAATATTTCAGCTATATCAGGACGAGAACAAGTTAACCAATTAAAAAAAAATGTCAGCAAAAGAAGAAAGAAATAAACGAGGAATGGACAACCGGAGCAACGACTTTTGATTGCCACTGGAAAAGGGGAGATATATGTAGGGGCAGGAAATGTAGCCTTCTTTACGACACCCAACGCATCTTCAGAGATATAATAGATAGGGTCTTTATACTGCATGGACCGTGGCATTTCTCCATACGGCTTGGCTATAATGGTTTGGCTATAATGGTCAGGCTTTCCGTATTATGACCTGACTACCCCGCAAAGACAGGACATTCCCCTATCCACCACCTGGGGACGCGTCTGGCAGCTCTGTAGCCAGAGCCACTGAAAACCGATTAAGGTGCCGGGCAATATCTGTTGAAATGCCTGTAACAAGTCAGGACCATTGCGGTCGACATTTTGTCCGGTGGTTCCACCTGATTTGTGTTTTTGTCTCATGGACTTCGGCTCTTGACCACCCTGTTCGGTATTTTGTTATTACCCCCATTTGATATCTATAAGGTAAGTATGGAATATGGAACTAATGTCGGTTGTTCATATGGAAACAATGACATGAATCTGACAATTAACGACATACTAGAAGTGTATATGTATGTCGTTTTACACTGCAATCTTAGAATTTGTGTTTGTGTGTGTAGATATTTCAACAATTCACATTAATTAATTTTGAAATATAGCCAACTGGAACCTTGTGTTGTTTCAGTGGAAAATTGAGAACACCGATTCACTGGTTCTTATATTTATATATATTACAATTTACTTTAAGATCAGAGAACATTATCGTTTATACTTCAGTGAAATCACTAAGATGGGCTGTTTATATCATACAAGAAATAAAAAATTACACAGAAGGCGTTGACTACGGAGTTTATTCCGCGACTACAGTGATATAGTTGCATTGTGAGCTCTATATGTTATCTTTTATAACAAACTGTGTAAATAATAAACTATGACAGGCCGATAAAAAGAAGTGGAACTCTTCATTAAACGAAACAAAAAAGGTCCACTTAGATTGTTTTCCGTAGTTACAAATTACAAAAAGTTGTTTCTAACTAGAAAATTTAATGATTTTTTAAATCGGGTATTTCATCAAGTTATGCAAATAATGTGAATGTTTGCCGTTTGATTGTAAAGTTTGTAATTAGTGCGTAGGTTGCGGTTTAAGTGGACTTAAGTGGGTGTCTATAATTTTGGATGAATCAAAAATACATCTCCAGATTTTCTCCAAAATTGGAATACTAATCCATAAAAAATTGATCAATACGTGTGCAAAATTTCATTTCAGCCCTTCCATGCAATTTCCCAGAGTAAAACCTCGACGAAGTTAGTGGATTCTGCTACAATACTGGCTCTATTTTTAGAAATGAATTCGTATTTGCCTATATACGTTATGATTACAACTTAAGAGTAAGAGGCCCATTCAGGTAATCGTAATTTGATTTTTTGTCGATAGTTTGTTTTAATATATCAAACGGAACAGTAAACATTCGACTAATCAAATAAAATATTTAGATACAGAAATCTTAAAAACATTCCCATTAATTTCGTATAATTTTACCATAATGGGGTACATTGATTCCTGTGAGTGCCTCTGCAGTGTTTAAAAATAACACTTACCGCCAAATACTGAACACAATGGAAAATACCACCTTCTCTTATTCCTTGTTAACAGGATATCATTTTGGATCTTTGAAATCAATTATTTCATATTTCCCCTTCAAGATTAATCCTGTGGCTATCTTTAAATATACCCGGGTAATTTTTTGCCCTCTAATAATACTTTATTGTCGCCAGGTTAATTTTTGTGTGCTCGCAGCAAAGATATTTGACATCTAATGTGCAATAGCAGACCAATTAATAACTTTTACTTTGTAAATGTTTTTGTTTTACGTAATGCATCGTTCCTTTGTGATTTATATACCCGAACAAGTTTAATATCCAGTCGTTACTATGCATCATCAACAGACGGCGTGTTTCAAAAATATGGCTGATGAAGTAGACGCCCACCTCATTAGCATGTTTAGAAGGGAGATAATTTCACGCAGTGACTTTTAGGACTGATGAAGCTTAATCGTTACATCAAACGTCTGTATCAACAGGAAACTATAAAACTGAAATGCAATAGAGTTCTAATTTGATAATATCGTGAAGTTTTGTTGTTGTTTTTTTTTTCTTTTTCGTAGATCCCCTTATTTAAAACACTATTTGCTTCAGTGTATTCTATAATCTACTTATCTTTGATTTCATGATATGTTTTATCTGTTTACAAGAAACAAAGAACTAAATAACTTTGAATTTAAATTGCAAATGTGGCCTTGGTCGAATTTGTTTTTAGAAAAGCAAATGTGATGTAATGAGTTTACAATAGAAAAAAGAAGGGAAACGGGGAATGTGTCAAAGAGACAACGACCCAAAGTGGAGTAATAACAACTCAAAGCCACCATAAGATCTTCAATGAACGGTGAGAAAACCCCACACCCAACGGCAGGTCGGAGTCGGCCCCTGAACAAAGAGCAATCAAGTCCAGCGAAATAAACATCATCCTTTAAAGTCTCGAAATCAGAGACAATCAAAATATCTTTACACCTGCATGAACATTTATCGTCTGATCCTGAATAAGTATCGACGGTCTTAGATAGAAAAATGTGCCGTATATGTAAATATAGGTAAAACAGGCAGAATAATTCTTTTGTCTATTGATTTTTAGCTCGGCGTGCTTGAATAGAATGAACCAGTGCCGTGTCTTTTTCCTTTGCATGGTCAATGCTCACATACATTTAACAATTTATTTTATACCTACTCAAATACAGTGCCATGGGATTCAGTATTTGCGACATGATTGCGTTCTTCGGGAATTGTCACATAAATAGTATTCAAAGGATCATATTAACATTGGAAAATAGTATCCAGAGATAGGATATCAGTGATCTCAGTTAAGATAATATCCACTCGGGACACTTTTTAGGACAAACTTTATGTTTACAAAGTGAATAAACGGCAAAATATCTTTTAAGAAAACTTTGAAATACTTTCGAAAGAATAAACAGCAATGACAAAAAGGGTGGAGGGGGAGGGAGGTGGGCCAAAGTGCAGGTACCCCTCCTGAAAAATGGAAATTTTGGTCATTTTTTTTACTTTTTAGTTGCCATGGACACCTCCTGTAATGAGTTAGGCAAGCTATATTTGTCATACTTATAGAGTGGTCACCCCTCTCTGCTATCATGCATAGAAGACATGAAAAGTCCTTGGTCTGTAAGAGTAGGAATGGATTTTGATAGTCCCCAAGGGTTAAATATTCCGATTTTAGCAATTTTTGCATTAAGTTGGTGCCAAAAATTCCAAAAAAAATTCTTCTAGTCTGGCACATTTTGAGACCTTCACTTTAAATTAGGGATGTCAACGAGTAGTCGAGTACTCGAGTATCGCTTGGTCATACCGAGTATCGATTAGTTAAACTGGTACTCGAATACGCCTGGGAAGAGCTATACAATTTTGGTCAACTAAAAAGAGTACAAAGCCGGTAAAATGGGGCTGGTTTTTCAAAAATTTGGACTAGATAACATTGTACCCTATACAATTATGGTGATTTTTTTCAATTTTTTCCAGAATGCCATTAATGGTCTAGTTTCATTATTTTTGGACTAAACCAAGTACAAAACCGCTAAAATGGGCTATTATGTCAAAAATTTTAACAATGATATTTTACCTAACAAATACGTTAAATTTTTTCTCTTTTCCTACTACCGAAAAGTGTATCTGCGTTCTTTATTTTTAATGCAACAATATAGGTGTATAAGATTTGAACAAACTGTTTTCAGTATGGGGTGTGCAGATTTGTACAAAAATTAATAAGTAGAAAGTTAGAGATGAGAAAGAGAATAGCTGCTTCGAGATATCTTTTGAATTAATTAGAATAAATCATTCTGCTCGTGCAGTTGGTTTCATCACAGTAACTTTTCAGACCATCTCTGACTGTGGTCAATAAAGTATTAATACAAAGGGAAACGAATACCGAAGCAAGCACGAGGAACGGGGGATTCTTCAATCATGAATAAAAAATAACGGCAATTCACATCCAATACGAATTGTGACAGTATGACAAAGACAAAACAAATAAACAAAAAATGAATGAGAACACCTCACAACTAAAGCACCCGTCACACTGCCAGTGAAAGTCCGGTTTTGTCACAGTCGGTGTTAGTAAGTCCGGTAACAAACTCTGGAGCTACCAAAAGATATCTGTTCTCTTTTGTGGAATAGAAACATTGTGACGGTCTGTCAAATCGTGGTGACGATCGTAAAATTTCTGTAGTTGCAATTTCAACAGTGACTGAACATACCCTTGATATATAAGTTTTTGAGACAATAATTTCGTTCTGTTGACAAAATCGCCGTACAAAGTACAGGCACGGCAATAACGAATGAGTTGTTAAATGTACACGCAATATGCCGGAGATGTGGGAATATTACTGCTCAAAAACGGGAAGTTCACTATTGGAAAGTCGAAATAATCATGCTTGTCGTAAAGTTTTGTTTTCAGACGTCCATAGTTGACAATGTAGAGGTGTAGGTCCAGGTATGATGCTGAAGATGGTGTATCAGTGGTCTCTTTAATACCGAGTTCATTTGGGTAATTAGGATGAAGGTTATCCTTACATTGAAGATTGGTCATTGAAAGAACATCATCTATATAAAGGAAACTGTAATTAAAGGTTATTGTCTTTTTTTCTGAAATAGCCCTTGTATGAACCAGGCTTCATACGAAAAAAGAAACAAATCTGCTACAAGTGGCGCACAATTAATCCCCTTAGGTATCCCTATTGTCTGCTGGAAAACTTCAAATTCACTCTACAAATATGTTATCAATCAAGAATTCCAGCATTGCGATGACATCCTTCTCTGTATACTTTGTGATGATTACAAAATAGGCCCCGTCTTTAGATATCACTAAATGTGAATATCTTCTTTCAACCTTTTTAGTACAGAAAAACTGATGTATGAAATCCAGGAGTACTGACTTCAGTTTATCGTGTGGAATACATCGGCAAACGAATATCGAAGCAAGAACGAGGAGAGGGGAAATTCTAAAATCATAAATCCAAAATCACGGCAATTTACAGCAACACGAATTGAGACAGTATGACAAAGACAAAACAAATAAACAAAAATGAACAAGAAAGCCACAAAACTAAAGCACTAGCAGTGTGAACCCCTAATACAACTGAGGTATCATCAGGTGCTCCGGAAGGGTAAGTATGATCTGCTCCACGCGTGGCACCCGTCACACTGGAAGAGTAGTGTAGAGAGTAGAAAAATCAAATGTTTTGACACTGTTGCAGTGGTTGAGTTCAGTTGAAGATAGATATTCTAATAAGTCGTTTGAGTTTTTGAGAATTCACATCTGATTCACTCCGCTTGTTGAGTGTACAAGGGCTACACCATAACTAAATTTAAACAATTTTTCATATTGGCAGTATTTGGCATTTAAAAAATATCATGTTTTTCTTTCATAATTGATGATGTTGTTATACCAGATCTATTTAGAAGTATTTCAATTGAAGTTTCATATGTAAGAAGGCTTGATATCATAGTCAACGGAAATTATGTCCTTAGCTAACTGCGAGCATTTGTCTGGACAGTACCTGTGTATATTGTCTTCATGTTTTATGTACTTCATTGTAAAGGTACTCGTCTTGATAAGTTGGACCTTTTTTCTCGTTTGATTTTTATTGTGAGTCTTTTTGTGTATTCATTTTTTAGCCATTCATCACACATAGGGGAGGGTTTGGATCCAAGATAACGAGTTTAACCCCACCGCAATTTTTGCGCCTGTCCCAAGTCAGGAATATGTTGGTCATTGGCTTGTCCTTGTCTTCTTATAAAATTTAAGTTTCTTGATATTTGGGTTATTGGATGTGGTTTGTTTCCATTGATTTATTCACTTTTACCTTTTTGGGCCATTTAGGGCTTGCTATATGGTGTGAGGTTCCTCACGGTGTTGAAGACCGTACGGTGACCCCTAGATGCTTTGTTTTGGATCGTTTTAACCTGGATATAGGATGTTGTCTCCTTGACATTTACCCCATTTCCTTTCTTTTTCTTATTTTTTTCATTTTTGCAGTAAGGAATGAAGTGAGGAGTTTAGAAAGAGGTTTTGTCGTGCATTTGGCAGACCCAGCAACGTATCTCTGTTTGTAAGGGCATTTATGTAATTTGGATACCAAGTAGATACAAGGCAGGTTAATTGTTACATGTCTTTAACAACGATACTACTTCAGAAATAAACAGTTGCTTGAAGTTCTAAAGTATTTGTAGGTAAAACATATGCGTACCACGCAAACTTGATGCCCTTTTCATTAGTGTAGCCGACTTATCACGACGAAGAGCCGATTAAAACCACAGGGCTAGGCTCACTGTGTAAAATATTGTTGTACAAATGTATTTGTAAGATTATTTAAAGGGGTAGACCTGGATATAGGGACATAACTCTTTTTATTTACTTTTCGAATAATTAAATAAATAAAAGGAATCATTGCGAAAGGTATAATTTAAATTTCAAAATTGCAAATATTTTTTCATACAGCAAATAAATATTCATTTTGTCATGAAAACAACAATCCAACATCCAGTTATTCATAACCAGTGCATTAACTCCTATTTTTTCACAGATATAAAAAAAAATAATGAAAATTTGCAAAAGTCTGATTTCTTGCAAGGGAGGTTATTTTTGCAATTCTATTGATTTTTACACACTTTATCTTAATATTAGAAAAATAAGAACGGTAGAATTTTCTTAAATTTTAAAACATCTTACATAAACAAGTTTTCATTCTATTCTCAAATTTTGGTGAAAATTAAATGACTAGTTTTTTTTACAAGAAGTGTTTAATACTGATCTAAAAAGAGTAAAATTTTGCAGGCTATGCTATTCAGAACACCCATATATTTCAATTCTAACTATGAAAATTTACTATCATTATAGATGCTTACTCTCTTATATGTTTATACTACAGAATTTGCATTTGAAATAATTCTATATCCATTACAAATGGAATTAGAGCTGATTTTCTACACCAAAATCAAGCCCTGAATGGTGTGGCATAATTTTGGGTCCGGGTCCACTACAGGTCCGGCCGGATACAAAATGTTAACATTCTGTATCCGGCTTCCCCTATAATTTTAGGTCCGGAGGTCATCGAGAATTAAATTTTTGCTCATAAAAATTCGTTTTTACAATCATTTCAAATCCATTTGACGAAATATTTGACTGGTTCAAAGAGGGGTTTCAATATTTCGTGTATTCCCAACCAGAGCCCGAGACAATTTTCCCGAGGTTGAAAATAAAAGACATATATAACTGTCTTGTTTTACTATGTTTTCAAAAAATATTTGTTTCATTTAAAGTTACCAAATAATATTAAGAAACATGGCATTTTTGATGACCACTAGACAGAAAATGGGATGGTAAAAATTGTTCAAAAATGCTTAAAGTCTAGAGGAACATAAGTAGTTTCAATACTGAAAATATTTTTAAAAAGTAAACGAGTGGAAAATTTTAGGCTTATACAGCGGTCTAACACCTTAAACAGAGGCTAGGCTCATTAAATGTTAAATCAATAATATAAATACCAAAAAGTATTTATAGAATTATTTTGGTATATTAATAGTATTATTTTAACGAATTTTACCATTTCACGAACCACAACCTGGCACCTGTGATGAAAATTAAGAGAAACAAATTGTAGTTACTTACCCGAGTTCGTACAAAGACCTACACAGATATTTCATCTGTAAGCATACACTGGCTGAAAAAAGCTGTCTATAAATATCTATGTGGTTAAATGAATTCACCAATCTGCTGCCAAAATTAATAGAAGCTACATGTTAAGAAGTTCAGAATTTTGAAACTTAAATACTGTCCGTATTGTCGATGGTTACATTCCTTAAAATATGTGCATTTTCAAAGTATAATTATTCTCTCATATAGAGAATTAAGAAATAGTTCATGGCAGGTATATGGTTATTGGAAATTTAACCATGGGCTGGGCCTTTATATTCGAATTTAACCCAGAGCGTTAGCGAGGGGTTAAATTTACGAATATAAAGGCCCAGCCCATGGTGAATTATTTCGATTCTAATATGACAGAAAATGAAATCTTCCTTTCTGAAGCGACCTAAGAGAAGGCAGATTTCCCGCCTCCATCGATGTCTGTGTCTATGACGTCACAATACACAATCTGACGTTTTCAAACAGATGCAAGTTCAAAATTCAAATCTAAAGCAAAGCAATACACATTTACATGTGTGAATGGCGGGATTCAATTAAAAACTGTTCTTATCCTTTAATTCCTTCATAAATTAAGATAAACAAAATTAAAAATATTGTTGTTTTTCATGCCATTTACTTATATTCCGATACCATTTGCGCATGTGCAAAATTTATGGTTATCGAGTATTATTATGGTTGACGATTAACTAGAGCCATGTTAGAATCTCAGTTAACACTGGGTCGATGCCACTACTGGTGGACTGTTAGTCCCCGAGGGTATTCACCAACCCAGTAGCCAGTACTTCGATGCTGGCCCGAAAACCGATTATATTTGAAAATTTAAAATATCTAAACTTAAGAAAATTTTGTTCAAACCTAAGGAGTATCTTCCTCTTGCATAGCTCTGTCCTTAGCTGATTTTGGCTTTCCTATTTAGATCCTGTTGGTAATTTGTTCTCTATCAGCGTTTACACATATTTTGGTTCATGGATTTCCAAGTGTTTTGATTAAATCTGCACTGATGAGACATAAGTTGTCGAAATGCGCATATGCAGAGAGAAAATTTACAGTAACTTCGGTATTTAGTTATAGACCCAAATTCAAGTAATTGCTAAATATTTTTTAAATTTTGCTTTGGAGCAACATGACTATGGCAGACATTGACAATTT
Source organism: Modiolus philippinarum (assembly GCA_002080025.1). Taxonomy (NCBI): domain Eukaryota; kingdom Metazoa; phylum Mollusca; class Bivalvia; order Mytilida; family Modiolidae; genus Modiolus; species Modiolus philippinarum. The sequence continues at coordinate 25,317 of MJUU01013852.1, read as the reverse complement.
CCTATGACAATAGGGTCTGTAAGTCTCGTCATGTGACTCACGAAGAATCCACGATAAACAGGCGATTCGAAAACATTTCCCGCCAAATCATGACGTCTGAGGATTATGACGTTCAAATTTTTGTTTTAAACGTCATATATCTTTGTTTAAAATGTAACCTCCGGGTACACTTTTTGATCCCGGAAGTTCCAAAATCGTACGAGACTTACAGGCCCTATTCGCAGGCTAGTATTACAATGCATATTTATTGAATGCCAATTAATATTTTTGTTATTAGCCCTCTAGTAGTGATTAAAATTTAGCCTTCCATGCTATCTTTGTGCGACTGGTACACTTAAATTAATGTTGCAAAGTCTACCACATACTCTAGTTACACATTGCAAGAAACTATTATATGTGTAGCTTATTAGATATAAATCTCCCCAAATATGTTGTTGTGATAATTTTACTTTGCACTACACCGCCATGAGCAGCCTCAATGAAAAATATTTTTGGAATTCTTTTTTTTCCGTTTGTTTCGACCAGGAAACATTAGTGTACTAAACTCATGTTCTTTACTACTTTCCGATGAGATTTAGACAAATCTCCTTGCAAATCTTACAATTTTACACAGGAACTTTGCTGTGAGATTTTTGCCCTCTTGCATATCCATCACTTACAGCCGAATCCCTAAGTGGTCCAATTATCATAGTATATAGATTGTGTTTTGTACCATTATTTGATTAGTCTCTGTTGATCTTCCAGTTACTTAATTTCGATTTAAACTACCAGTTTATTTCCAGGATCGTTTGGACATTTTACTTTCAATAATTTTCTTATATGGCAAAGCATATTGTCAATGTTCAGTCCAATCATTTTTTTTCCATGAGTTTCATTTTCTGATAAAAGTGAAAATACTTTGTGTGGCTGGCTGGAATAATGTTTTCCAACTCCGCTGTCAAGACGGTTGTTTTATCACCTGGCACGGATATAGGACTGGACTTGTCAATACCCCATAATTCATTTAGCGCAGTAATTTTTTGCGGAGTTGCATTCAATTTTCAGTAATATCACTAACTACAAATGTATTATGCCAGAATGTTGCATTCCACTTCATGAGGAAACTGGTATTCCTGCTGACAAAATATAGTTCGGAGGCCTTCGATTCGGAATCTGTCACTCGATAGAAACTGTCATGTAGATGTACAGACAACCTTTGAACAGAGATTTTGGTCAGCGCCTTGATGAAACTGGACCATTTGAACTATCAGCTCGACTTCGGACACTGTATCAAGGGTGTCCGACTTAAAAACCCGAGTTCTTTTTGGGGACTTCCTTAAAAACCCGAGTTCTTTTTTAGGGGAGGTTCTTCCTCTTCTTGTCCGACTTAAAATTTATGTTTGATATATCCTCTTATTTAGGTTTGCAAATTTAAAGGTTCATCTTCTTAATTTCTCTCATAATCAACGGAAATTAGAGGGACAGTAAGTTAACTTCATTGTTTTTCTAGAAGCTTTCCTTTTGGTTTCAAATTAGTATTACCAACAGCTGAAAACCCATTTATCACCACGGATTAGTAGATCAAGAGGCTCATAAATTGTCCTCTATTTACACACCAAATTTACTTTCAATTGAATTTGGAACAAACAGTAAAACATTAAAAAAACGAAACCCTAAACTGCAAAATTCTGATGCATCCAGGCAAAAAACAAATTGACAAAAATGCATGGTTTCAATAAAACATATTAACTTTAGAATGTACATTAATCTGCCATAATGGCTGCTTCTGTTTGGTTTTATACGACCGCAAAAAAATTGAGGGCTGATAATGGTATTGATCCGTCGTTGTCGTCTTCGTTTGTAGACACTCTCGTTTTTGGTCAATATTTTGAGTTCCATTTGATTAAACCTTATGAAATTTTAAAACAATGTTTCTTGACTATGATTGGTTTTGGATTTTTTGGCCCCTCCCGTTTTTAAAGAGGGGCCAAAAAGCAGTAAATCCGGTGTTTTTACATAAGTGGAACACATTAGAATTTTTACTATTAATCAAATTTGATGGGGTTTCTTTCAAGTGTTCTCCCGAGGAAATTTCCAATCAGTAATATCAATAAAGATTAAGTAATTTTTTTATTTTTCATCAGATTTTCATGGGATTTTTTTTCATTCCTCTGTCTTAAGCTTTCGGTAGTATGTCAACATATTTTTCGTATCTCTGACTTGCAGTCTCCAAGCTGTAAGGGATCAAAATTGCAATTTTCACAAATATGTAAATTCTTTATTTCTCATCGGATTCGGGTGGGATTTTTTTCTTGGGATTCCTCTTGTTGTAAACTTTCAGTAGTATGTCAACGGAGTTGTCGTCGCTCATAAGGTTTCTGAGCTTTGAGGGACCGGAGGGGCCAAAAGCAATTGTCCGAAATATGCAAAATATTTTTCACATCGGATTTCGGTGGCTTTTTATCTTTGGATTCCACTTGATGTAAGCTGTCGGTTGTATATCAACAGATTTATCATATTCTTACATTTTCTGAGCTTTCAGAGATCAAGAGAGCTAATGGCTATGTTCCCTAGTTTGTGTCCAGCTAATTACTTTGTCAATCTCCTTGTTGTGTCCATCTAGTTACTGGGTCAAGCTCTTCACTGTGCCACATATACTTTATTTTACAGTTGTTCAAATTTCAAAGGGCGACATTCTGCGCTCCGCGTAGCAATTTATTCGGATATGTCCTTTTTTCCGGTAAAGATAGCTTATTATTTGACCATAATTTGCATGTTCAACTAGCATTTGAAATTCCCTGTAAGAGGTACTTTTTTTCTTCAATTATCTCCCCTTATATAGACAGATGTTTCCATCCTGTTGATCACAAATCGTTTGCATTGCATAACTTATGTTGAAAAATATCAAACGATATATGGGAAACATTCCTTATACACTTAAGGATGCACTTCTTAGTACTGTAGCAGTCACATGATTTTGATAGAGTACGAAAGTATTACAAAACAAAATTAAACTTTTTTTTTGGTGTGTTGTTAAGATTTTATTTATTCCAATTTTTATGTGTAGTAAATTGAAGTGCGAACTACAAATATAGTGAGAAATTTTGCTTACACAACTGCAAACTACAAACAGAAAAATTATCAGCAAACTTCCTTCGCCGCTATGTAAGCATTTCAGTTTTGGTAAATGTCAATGTTTTGACCGGAATTTTTGAACAGCTGAACATTCTCCCTTATTTGGTACTGACCATCTATGTAAAATGAAGGGATATGGGGTAAATGCAAATGAGACAAAATCTCTACAAATACATGGTAAAACTAAGCAATGGAACAACGCTTTTATTGTTGTTCTTCATCTTGAAATCACCAAGACATCACACTTTTAGATAAAAAGCACGATACCAACAGGAAAATTTATTTCAGTCTGTGAATAATTTTTATTTACTAAGCAAGTCTATCGACTTAAAAATACTGACAAATTGCACTAGGTGGATGTCTAGCCTTCTATTTTTGGTAATGAGTACTTCCTTTTTACTACTTATGGATTGCCATATAATTTGATTCATATGTTGCTGATGAGAAGACATTCCTTGAAACACGTGTACAGCATAACGACATTTATTATTTATTACGCTAAGGGTGGTATTTTTGTATTTTGACTTTTCATTTGATTCCTTCTGCGCAGAATACCTCGGAAGATCAATTCATCCTAAAACTGGAAGGATGTTAATGAAACTTTACACAAAGGACGAACACTATAAAGAGATATCCATAATTGTCCGAAACCAGGAATGGGAGATAATTTTTTTTTATTGAGATCCTCTAGAAAAGAAGTTTTTAAAGTGCTTTAACGGAATTCATCTAACGCTTATGTTTTTTAGTAAAATAGGTCGTAGGTTCCATAGAAAGGGGATTTATTTTTTGTCTGATTTCGACAGAATTTTTTTTTTCATTTGACCTTTGTGAAAAACTATTTTTTATTATTATGTCCATACTTGTATTATGTCCACACTTGTACTGTATCCACATCTGTATAGTGTCCATACCAGGGTTGGCCGCGAATTACCAGTGGCGGTAAGTCCAACTTGCAATGACAGGGAATTCCTTTCCTGGTAAATACTACTGGGAAAAATAATTTAAAAAATCACTTCATTCAAGACCTCTTGACATGAAAAACTCATAAACTATTTGTTCGAATTTACTTTTAAATTTATATATTTCCTTTCAAATTGTCTTTGAAATACTTTTCATTGATTTTTAATTTAAGAAAACATGTAAGAAAAAGAAAGGAAATGGAGTAAATGTCAAGGAGACAACATCCCATCTCCAGGTTAAAAGTACCCAAAACAAAGCATTTAGGGATCACCGTACGGTCTTCAACACCATATATCAAGCCCTAAATGGCCCCCAAAAAGTAAAAAGTGAATAAATCAATGGAAGCAAACCACATCCAATAACCCCAATATCAAGAAACTAAAATTTTATAAGAAGACAACATGACCAACATATTGCTGACTTGGGTCTGGCGCAAAAATTGCGGTGGGGTTAAACTCGTTTTGTTGGATCCAACCCCCCCCCCCCTATGTGTGGTGAATTGCCAAAAAATAAATACACAAAAAGACTCACAGTCAAAATCAAATTAGGAAAAAGTCCAACATATCAAGACGAGTACTTTTACAATGAAGTACATGAAACATGAGGACAATACACATAGGTACTGTCCTAACAAATGCTCGCAGTTACTGACAGTTACTAATCTTGAATAAAGGATGAATTTTCCCTTTTCTCAAATGACTGCGTGACAGGAATTTCAGGTCTTTTTATAGTGTGACTGTTTCAGAAATTAGTTTAGTCCAATATCCAAATATAGTGTTTTTAACTAATAGGTTCCATGATGTTTTCTCAACTGGATTGTTCAAATACCAAATAGCTTCCTTCATATCATATTTTCTCAAGATGTGTTTTATAGCTATAAACCAGCTATTACTATCATCACTCTTTATTATCAATTGTCGTCTTGCCAATTGTTTTTCTGTACTGTCTTCAGATTGATGAGATACATTGTTAAACATCCCAAGTGCTCAAATATGTATCTGGGCTTCAATCGGAAATATGCCTGATAGTGTATATACTATTGGATCTGCTGTATTTGATGGCAACGAGAGGATTTGTTTAAGCATCTTTTTCTGGTAATTTTCTAGAAGTAATAGATGGTTCTTTGTTGGTAATAACAACTCCATACCATATAAAAGTACTGGAAAAATATATTTTTTAAGTGGATGTATCAATGTATCTACGTCATATCCATTATGACCATGGGAACCTCCTCCGAAAAAACTATATGCACTGCGTCTTGCCTTTTTAATATTTTCTTCCACATTTACTATTATATTTCCTGTAAATGATGTAGTTCTAATGATTGCTAAGTGTAGAGCATTTTCGACCACTGGCATTTGATGTTGTCCCATGGTAATTTCTTGATTTTTATCAAATTCCTTTTCCGCCGCTGCGCGTTCCCGGCTTATGAATAGGCCCGCAGCATCCTCTGAGCTTGGAGTATGAGTTTTCCTAACAGAGGACCCCGGGGAAACCCCGGGATATAGAAATAGGACCCATTCCGTGGTTGTGCGGGATTAATAAATACACAACCCATCTTTCGGATTGGATGTTAACTCAGGTCCACGTGTTGGAAGAAATGCCACGCTTCCTGCACGTTAAAGAACACTTGTAACAAGCTTTTTTTGGGTGGTCCGTAGGTGATCGGCTACAAGGCTAAATTCCCCGCCCTTGACGATTTCACACAACTTTTCCAGTGGCAGTCAGAATTTCCCGTCCCATGGCCCTTTCCATACCCCAAAGTGATTAGTTATTAACAAACTTGTTCTCGTCTTGATATAGCTGAAATATTGATGAGTAGACGTTAAACAATATTCAATCAATCAGTCAATCAAATTCCTTTGTCTTTTTCGTTGTAACTTTTATTACTACACTTTTTGTTGGTTGCAGTTGGTATCCTTCAATGTATGCATAATCATATGCTATATTTACTAATATTTGGGCTTGGTTAGGAGGTTAGGACATTTACTAATTAATGCGACATCATCTGCGCAGGCAGTACTGTTATGATTTATATTTCCTATTTTATAGCCTAGTCCGGATTGTTCTAATAAATTTAACAGTTGATTGGTGTATAGTTTGTATAAATCTGCACTTAATACTCCTCCCTGACGTACTCCTTGGTCAACTTGAAATGATTTCGATACTTGTTCTTTCCATTTTACTGCACTTCGTGCTTTTGAGTGTAGGTTTTTTATTAATATACAGTCGTGCTATTGAGGGTAGGTTTTTTATTAATATCCAGTGCTTATCTTTAATTCCAGCCAAAAATACCTTTCTTAAGAGATGACTATGAATTACCGTATCAAAAGCAGCTTTTGCATCTAAAAGTATTAAATAAAATTGAGATTTGTTGTCACTGGCTTCTCTGTAGCATTCTTTAACCGAAAGTGCTGAGTTTAGAGGTGATAGTCCTGAAGTAAAGCCTCTTTGATTCCTGTGTTGTGAATTTATTACATATGTTTGAATTCTTGATCTTATGACAGTTTCCACAATTTTTGTAATGACTGGTAACACAGTAATTCCTCTGTAGTTACTTGATGTAATATCGAGCCTTTATTTTTGTAAATTGGAGTTAATAAACCAACTTTTAACGCATCTGGAACTTCTCCAGTTTTAAAAATGTACCCAACGAGTACAGCCAATAATTGTTCCATTTCTGGGCTGCGGGATTAATAAATACACAACCAATCTTTCGGATGGGATGTAAACTCAGGT
>MJUU01013852.1:0-18386 GCA_002080025.1 Modiolus philippinarum | reverse complement strand
TTGATATAGCTGAAATATTGCTGAGTAGACGTTAAACAATATTCAATCAATCAATCATTTCTGGGCCTGCATAGAAGATATGTTCTATTGTTAATCCATGATAATCTGCTGACTTTCCTTCATTTATCGTCTTGAAAGCCTTTCATCAATTATGAAAGAAGAACATGATCTTATGCAATGCCAAATGCTGCCAAGATGAAAAACTGTTTTAATTTATTTACGGTTTAAATTTATGTACGGTGTTTATGTGTATTTTTCATATTATTCTTAAATTTATTTTGATTTATAAATTAGTTATAAAAACATGAATTTATAAATCAATATCATAATTTTTTTTAAAAATTAAGCATACACAAGCCTATCATTGACATTTACATTTGTATGTTGTTTTAGCAATTAACACTCTCATTTGACACAAATTTTGGTTGTTAAATTAAATATTTGTGACAATTACTAGCACCTAAATGTATTTTGATTCTTGTTTACAAAAACATTTTTACAATTGATTGCATTTCAAGGTATTAGCATTGGATGCAGGTGATGGTTATAGTGAAAATGGGAACACTTTATTGTTTTACCTTTTTTAATAGTCATATGGTGGTGGAGAGTGTATACATCTATTAAGACATATATAATCCATTTTATGCACTTTTCATTACATAGTTATGAAAACAAATCATTTGACAGTGTATTTCCCAGTATTGTCCGGGAATTCCCAGTATTTCCCATCGTCCTGGGAAATATGAGTATTTTCCGCTTTTTTCCCAACCCTGAACCATACACACTAAAATTTACACTTACCATATTGATTCGGGTTTCAATACTTTGGGATATAACTGGCTACCATTCGGTGACAACTGTTTTTTTTTTCTCTCAGAAAGAAATATTTTAAGGGTTAGATTATGTCTATGACTAATACTTGCGTGCCGTTTTAGAGGCTTCCTGTATTAGTTTTAACGGTAATGTTAGCACATTGTAAACTCTTTTAACCCTGATACTGAGATGTGAACAGCTATAATGGTTAACGTCTCGAAATGCACTAAAAGTGCTAAAAAAGGATAAAAATGTATTCAACATACGTAAAAATGACGCAAGTATGTCTTCACTATTACCGCTTCAGTAGACATATGTTTTGGTTTTTTAGACTGCCAACAGCAATCGCGTTTAGGGGTTAAGGTGGCTTATTGAAAATTAATTTATTTAATGAACATGATAGGCAGGACACATTCAAATATAATTTTTTTCAATGGAGTCTACATGCATGGCCCTAATTTGTAATACTGACTGATTGGATTATGTTCTTGCCGTCCATGGACAGTCCGGCACCGGAATCGGTTTTCAGGGGCTTCGGCTACAGAGCTGCCGGGCGTGTCCCAAGTTGGTAGATAGGGGAACGTGCTGTCTATGCGTGGTAGTCAGGTCATAATACGGAAAGCTTGACCGCGAACCATTGTAGCCAAACTGTGTGGAGAAACGCCACGCTCTATACAGTATAAAGACCCCTTGTATACTGTTTAAAGAGAACAGTCACTGGGACTCGTATAGAAAGCTAAATCTCCTGCCCCTACCCATTTCTCCCCTCTTCCAGTGGAAATCAAAACTCGTTGTCCTGGTTGTACCATTCACCTTTTTTTTTCTTTCTCTTCTTACTTATATTTTTGAATGTATTAACTTGTTCTCGTTCATATTGCTCTACCTAATCAACAACTCATGGTTGTATTTTAAATGGTGAGGACCGTCTTTAGTGTATTCCACGTAATAGTGCTTACACAATACAACATGTTTTACTTGACTGTGTCGATGTAGCCGAAACACGTCGCACATTGTATACAGCTGATTCTCTTAAAGAATTATTTACAAACGTCGCTGGCGACAAAATTATTCAATTTTTAAAAGCTGTTAATTTGTTTAGGGCTATTCCATTTAAACATACCTCAACCCCAAGGACCACCGTTTTGAAATAGGAGGTCCACCCATAGAAGTGATTTTCCGTCAACTCTAGACCCAGCATAGAACTGATTTTCGCCTTTATGGCACCATGCATACCACTGAAAAAAAATGTAAAGTGATTATTTGAAAATCATGTTTTTGTTATTATGTAAAGTATGTAAACTATGTACTATGCACATTGAACAGGATTGTGTTTGTACTTTTTAATTTTACTGGCAAATACTGGACGACCATTAAACGGTCCAATTTATTGGACTGGATGTGTTGCACTCTATTGTTAAACACTAAGTAAATGGTTTATATTGAAATCTGTACAGATTTTCCAACCTCTTGCAACCCAGATACAGTAGATTATTTGCTACACAAATTATATGTAATCGTCAGTGGGAGATGGTCCTTTAAATGTGTTGATTTACCACCCAAATTGATAACATTGGTAAGCATATCTTCGGCTGGATTTGAACCCCTGCTTGTTGTCATCTAAGGCAACACCGCCTGCACTATGTCCAGCGCCCTAGACCACTCGCCCCAGACCTTGCTGGATTTTCCGATGTTAACAGGTTTAAAAAGATGATTTTCATCACTGTTGGCATTCGGAATCATATATTCTACCTTTGCAGCTCACCTTACCAACACATTATCATTCATTATATACAGAGCTGTGTGCAACACTATTATCTATATACCTAATGTATCTTACATGTTGCAACCTTATCCTTCTTCTATCTATTTACTACCCACCTAATGTTCATCGTGTACTATGTTACAACTCTAGATTTCCTACGAGGAGGAATGACCCGGTTACCGAAAGCTATATTTTTATATAGCCTAGGTGGCCGAGTGGTCTAGGGCGCTGGACNTCGCATTGAAAACAACCGTATTTACATTATATTTTAATTAGGAATAGTCATTTAGGTAAATCTGAGTTATTGCCCTTTGTACACTTTTTGAAACCGTATATTTATTATTGTTATTTGTGTACTTTCAGTGCTTTAACTATTGTTGTATAATAAACCTACGAACCCTAGCAGTATCATTTATTGATGCCCTACGACATCCGGCTACAATATTATACAGAGCTGTGTGCAACACTATTATCTATATACCTAATGTATCTTACCTGTTGCAACCTTATCCTTCTTCTATCTATTTACTACCCACCTAATGTTCATCGTGTACTATGTTACAACTCTAGATTACCTACGAGGAGGAATGACCCGGTTACCGAAAGCTATATTTTTATATAGCCTAGGTGGCCGAGTGGTCTAGGGCGCTGAACATAGTGCAGGCGGTGTTGCCTTAGATGACAACAAGCAGGGGTTCAAATCCAGCCGAAGACCTTGCTGGATTTTCCGATGTTAACAGGTTTAAAAAGATGATTTTCATCACTGTTGGCATTCGGAATCATATATTCTACCTTTGCAGCTCACCTTACCAACACATTATCATTCGTTTAAAACTAAAGCCTGGACAGTAAGCTTTCCTAAAAACTGAGAGGGACATCAGGTGCCCCAGAAGGGCAAGCATGTCCTAATCAATTCCAAACATTACCAGGACTACTTGCTTTCAAAACCAATAGATCTTTTCTTACTTTGTTCTTTAGTTATTATGAGAAGCGGTGTTGTTATACCCTATTACATTCATGGTGCCATCATAATTTCTTGTATGGTCTGTAGCTATCTAACCAACAGAACATTGTTGCTGATACTGGGTATAATTGTATTAATGCCCCTGCATTGTCCTGCGGTGGGGGCCAACAAAAATATGGTTTCATAAAAATGTTTTCACAAAAAAAGGTTGCTTGGTCAGGTGAAGTCTGAAACAATCTCACTTGCACTGAAAACAGGATGTAACAATGGTGTCTCGGAAGACAGTTTCTACTGTATTCATGCCAAATATTGCTATGTCAATGCCAAAATTTGGTGACAAAAGCATTCACTGGAACTTATTTTAAAACACAAATTCAGTACTGTCCTTCAACATTACAATGTTTCCATGTTGCATAGCCCCATTTTCTATGGCAAACTAACCTCCGACCACCAGAATATACTCTCAACTTTCCTTATATCATTTTTTTTTGGTGAAATGGTTCTATTTATCCTTGATTTTGGTTTTGTTCCGAGGTTAAAATATTATAACATTCCAAAATTTAAATTAACCAGACAAAATATGCACATTTCATAAGTGGTGCTCAAAGCCAAACCAAATCCACATAAATCATTTTCAAGAGCAATAATCCAACAAGTCGAGAAATATGGTCACTGGCATATAGTTGTCTCCTTAAAACAATAATAGTTTCCTCACCACACCTGATAAACTGATACAAGTTCGTCTCACATGCAGTGTGGAGTGCGTAAAACCATTCCCCGTGTTTGAGGTGTATGCTCTGTTTTTTTACAGTTATGGTGTACTTGTTCGTGAGAGAATATCTCATGTATACACATTCAAATTTACATCTTTTGCGTTGTGGTTACAAAATTAAATGTCCATCTGTTTACATATTACCCACATCATCCGAATTTATATGCCAAGTTTCCTTACAATTATCTTGATGAGTGTCCTGTGTTCATATATATGATTTTGTTGCTTCTATATCAAGTCTTTGTCGGGCAACGGATGACAGTAGTTGTATGAAAATTTTGCCAATTGTTTTATGTTCACCAAACCCCGCATCCGTGACATCTAAGAAGACGGATGTAGCGTTGATTGACATCTAGCAACTAATTCCGCTCAAACCGGTGCTAGGGGCCGTCTTGAACTCACTATAAGGTATGAGCATTTGCTCATTGTTGAAGACCTTATGGTGACTTCAAGATGAAGAACGACAATGGAAGCTTCGTTCAGTTGTTGGTTTTCACCACATATTTATTAACCTTTGTCTCATGTACATTTACTCCATATCCCATTATTTTTCATAGTATGTGTCCACTGATTTATCCACTTTTGATTTTATTGGGTCAATTAAGAGCTTGTTTCATGATGTGGGATTTCCTGCCCGTTGAAGATTGTGTGGCAACCTCTAGATGAATGTTTTATCGAGCAGAAACTTTGGACATTAACTCCATATCCGTTCTTTTTTACATCACAATAATGTCCAAAACCAGTTGAGGGTAACTGGACAAGACAGAAACTTCATAATTCATACCAAAATTTTGAAATTATTACTATAAATGTCGCTGATATTACCATTGTGGAATAACAAAGTTATATAGTCAAAAATGATGCAGTAACTGGGTCTTAAAGCAATATAGTTATCGAAATTAGAAAATTTTATCCACATACTTTTTATTGAATGATTCACTTTAAATTACTTTTATTCTGACCAAAAAGCTGTTTATGAAGCAAGAAAATCCTTGTTTTTCATACTAATTTAACAATAAAAAGAACTAAGCTCTGAAAATGTCTGACATTTAAGCCGATGATGGATTAGTGGATTTGGAAGACGGACAACGTTGGGATTAATTAAAAATTAAAACTGTTACAAAGCATTTATATAATAGTATTGAATGTGGGTTTTAAAATGTTATCTTACAAGCAATTCTTATATTTCACAGTTTCCCAAGATACCTTTAAAATCATCCAGTTTTGATGGCTATATTGCTTTAATATCCATCTTGTCTATACCATAGTTAATATCTGATTAATAAAACTATTTAAGAGAACTAACTAACATATAATTCACAATTTTTTAAAAACTTGTGTTTTTTTCAGAAGTATTTAACTTTACATATAGGAAAATATTTTGATGAAACCTTTTATGCACTTCACAATGTCTCACAAAAAATGTTAAATATTCATTATTACGGGAGAAACATTATGATTTGTATCCCAATAATTTTGCAAAAGTTTACAATATTACAGTATAGATACTGAATATTTTGTTTTCTTTAGAGGGTCTAATGATAAACTATGTTCAGCCCTGGTGGCCATGTTTTTTTGATGAATTGGAAAACTTTTGAAAATTTTTGTGAAGGACCTTCCATACATCCTTCCTGTAAAGTTTGGTTTAATTTCCTTCAGTTGTTTCAGAGGTGATGGTTAAAATGTGTTTTTCCCATAGTGTTAAACTATGTTCGGCCCTGGGTGTCATGTTTTTTGACTGATCGGAAAACTTTTGGCAATTTATGTGAAGGACATTCCATACAGTTTGGGTACAATTGGCCCAGTGGTTTATGAGGAGATAGCCAAAATGTGAAAAGTTTACGGACGACAACGACAGACGCCAAGTGACAGCAAAAGCTCACATGGCCTTTTGAGCTAATAAAAAGAATGTCATATGGCCATGTGTATTGTACTCAAATGTATCATGATAAAAGTATTGCCATGTTACAATCGTTTCGCCCTTAGTGATTATCGTTCAACTATTTCGCACAAGGAAACAACCTTTTTACTACTACATCCAAATCTTTCAAAGAATAATTTCTCCTTTTCACCTCCTGATTAACAGCAACTAAAAAGTCTGCCTTTGTTTTTCTTGATGAATGTGATGGTTGTTTGAAAAAATCATATTACATAAATTTCAACTCGGCTATGGTTAATTTTGATAACGGGGAGTCTTTGAAACTGTCCATAATTTTTTTTTCGTTCCTCCTGAAGTTTTTCTTTTTCTTTCAACTTTTTAATATAATCTTCAATTTTTTGAACGCTAAGCCCTACCAAAATTGCTGACTGACTGAAGATTGCCGTGATCTTCCAGCTGTTCAGGGTAATTTTCCATTAAATGTTTAATATTACGTGATGGAAGAAAGAAATCTGGTGTTGTGAAAAATTCTGGTAACTGTTCATCTTTTTTATGAAATTCATCTACAAGTTTGACAGTATCCTGATATGACAAATAATGATATTCCGGCAGACGTCAAATGTCTAAGATGGGTTGAATTTCGTATCTTCTTACTGTAGACGAGTGCCATGCATCATTTGGCCTGTATGCTGAAAAGCTATAATGACAAAGCGTGGAACAGGATGGGTCAGTCATATTATTGTATATATGGATTGCTCCTTTGCATACCACAGTTTTTAACTCGTACATAGCACAAAGTTTTGTCCATACCTTCCCATCTGGTTTAATTAGGAAATTGTTTTGCAATCTATGCTCAGTGCTGTCCCTTTCTAAACAAAATGTTAATGAAACTTTCATATTCACTGTTGAAAACAAATTCATCTGGATCCGGAGCTTTATGAGAATCTAATTTCGATTTTGAGTATGAAATGCCTTGCGGTCTACTAACTGCATCATCCCTTGCAAAACGCATATTTTCCTTAAATTTTTCTGTATCAAATATACCGTTTTGATGTTCATTACTGTGAATACTTCGGGATGATATAATACCTTGCTGGCTAAGTGCACGATTTTCTGCCGTGTGTAATCGCTCTACACTGTGATATTTTGAAGCACCTTCTGCTAATGACTGGCACTTGTACTTGTCCAAATCCAGGACAAAACGTAGTATTGGTGCACAAAATTGAGTAACTTTGTTACGAGGTCTTTTGTTCCCTCCTCCATCAACAGTGACAAGAATTTCGGGTACAAATGTACCATTCTCTTCTGTAAAATGATGTTTATATTTGTCCATTGATATGTAGCATCTCATTGACATGTCTAAATGCTGTAGTGTGTTCAAAAAAGTGTATTTTTACAACTGAAACACCACTTCCAGAGAGTTTAGTTTTTGAAAATCCAATACTCCCTATTCTTGATTATATATCATACTGAGGAGATATATTTGTAACTTTTACAAATTGGTACGTTGTTATTGCTAATGTCCGATTAGCGTCTTTTTCCCAATCATGATCTTTATATTGCACCCTTACCCAAGATTTACTCGGTCGCTGTACCACTTCAACGTCCGTATGGACTAAAGCTTTGTCATCCCTAGCCAGGATGGTACAATTTGCGGCAGAGGTGGCTCTGAGAGAAAACTAAAGATCAGCCATTGCAAAGTGTTCATTTATTGAGGGATCAATACTTTTATCACGAGTAGGTTTTTTCAGAGATATACCAGGGTTAACATTTTTTTCCAGAATGATGTCTTTTACCTTGTGCTGTTTTTTTTCACGAAAGTTTTCGGTATATGTGTAAGCAGTGAAAGAGATATAGGGATATTGTACACCTGGTTTAAAATCGACACTGCTCTGGGCATGTTCTACCAACAAATAAAGTCTCGCATATTAATCTAGGATGTGACTGTAAACCAGTTCCAGCACAATCAAACATTGACAACATATGACGTATTAAATTTGGATAGAGCTTTGCTATAAATGGTCGCCCTGAGCCAGCCATTCTGGTTTGAATTTCTGACAGCTTTTGTTTTTTAGCTTCATAAGCATTGTCCGATGTTTGAACTATTTCAGCACACCTTTTTAGATTCATTTTTCATTTTACATGCATTACGCTGAAGACTTTTTCTGTCAAACTTGACTTCACAATGTTTAGAAAGATAAGATGATCCTGTAATAATGGTAAATATAAACTTAAGGATTTGCCTGTCTTTTTCTGTTGAGGCAAAACATAGGGCAGGCTTGACAAAATCTTTAATTTTCTCAATTGTTTGTTTTTTCACTAAAGTGTCCAAAGATGGCCATTCTAATTCATTAATAAAACGTCCCCATTCTACACTAGAAAGGCGTTTTGTTAAATGCGCTGTAGGTCCAAATTGTCCCGGCATGTAAACAACAATCAGTGGGAGATTACGAAGGAAAAAGTCCCTGGCATCTGAACTAGTATACTGATATGACGGGCCACTTAATTTAGCAGTTCTATATTCATCAGTACAAGTTTGGGTGTATAATTGCCATGCCTCCCGTAAACATTTTCCATTTAATTTTGAGAAAATTCCATTCTCTGTCTCAAACATGAGCTTTTCTGACATTTGGCTAAAATTTTAGCGTGTGGAATAATGCAAAACTGCAATGACTGTCTAAGTATGGAAAATTCGGACGTAAGATGATGCTACGGATTGCATGAAGAGTTCCTGCTAAAAACGCATTTAATTCGTCCAAAAGTGTGTCGATAGTCCACTTTTAAAGGAATTGCTAAAAGTTTAGCTCCTGCAAATTGTTAAAAAAAAGTTCAGATTTAAGACTAGAAGTACACCTTCTCAAAACTAAATGGAATATGTTGACTCACGAAGGTTCTGATATAATTGACTGTTAATGTATTTTACGTTTGGTTTTGTGTAATTTATATTGACAGCTTGCATACTTTGACCTTTTCACAGTGTGTGGAAGTTTTAAAAAAAGTATTAGTTAAAAATAGTGTTAGATAAAAGAAAAGGGGGGCTGATTCAATTGTTTCCCTATCAATAAGTTTTTTATTTATTCATTCTTTTATTTTATTTGTTTATTTTTTTATTTGTTTGTTGACCATTTGAACTACACAATGGTTAATTAGCGTTGAAATTGATTGGAAAAAGAAATTTCGATCATCAAAGGGTACTCATTTGTATTTGGACGGACCCTTTGGTCTGAGCACTGCGCGCTCAGACCCGCTATTATAAAGCGCAAAATTTGCACATAAAATGACAGACAAGTGAAAGCACTTTCAAATGGGCCTATTTTGACAAGGATCCGTCGAGAAATAAAGAAGTTATCAACGTTTGAAATTCGGAAATTTTAGTTGGTAAAGTTTACTTTCGAAGGTTCTGATAAAATTGACTGTAAATATATTTTACGTTGTGTAATTTATATTGACAGCTTGCATACTTTGACATTTTCACAGTGCGTGGAAGTTTTAAAAACTAATAGTAGTTAAGATAATGTTAGATAAAAGAAAAGGGGGCGGGGCTGATTCAATTGTTTCCCTATCAATGAGTTTTTAATTTATTCATTCTTTTATTTGTTTATTTATTTATTTGTTTGATTACCATTTGAACTACACAATGGTTAATTCACCGTTGAAATTGATTGGAAAAGGAAATTTCGATCATCAAAGGGTACTCATTTGCATTTGGACGGACCCTTTGGTCTGAGCACTGCGCGCTTAGACCCGCTATTATAAAGCGCAAAATTTGCACATAAAATGAAAGACAAGTGAAAGCGCTTTCAAATGAGCCTATTTTGACAAGGATCCGTCGAGAAATAAAGAAGTTATCAACGTTTCAAATTCGGAAATTTTAATGGCTGATGTGGCTTTAAATACAACATAGGGGTAAATTGCAGTTTTTGGCTAATAACTCGAAAACCGTTACAGATATCAAAAATCTGACATGGGGTAAAAATGATCAACATGATGAGATCTACCTACACTGCAATTTTGAAGAAAATCTGAAACCCATCTCGGACTTATAGCCCTTTTCCGTTAAATTTTCAAAATTTTTCCATTTTTTATTTTTTATTTCAAAAAGTGTAACAGATAGAGGTCAAGTGTAAATTGCAAAAATGTTCAGCATATCAAGATCTACTCACCCTGAAATTTTGAAGAAAATCCATAAACCCTTGTGGGAATTATTTCCCTTTTTTCACCAAATTTTTAAAATTCTCGTATTTTTCATCTTTTATTTCCAAAATTATAGAAGATGAAGGTTAAGTGTAAATTGATGAAATGTTTGCCATGCTGTGGCGACTTCAAAACTGATGTTGAAAATTGTTCCTTGAACGCCATTTGGCCGCCAAAAAAGTCGGGAAAATTCAACATTGTCCGATCTCAATGAAATTTGGTTTCCAAATAGATGTTGATGTTGCGACTTCAAAACCGGTGTTAAAAATTGTTTGTTGACCGCCATTTTCAAAATGGCCGCCAAAAAAGGCGGGAAAATTCAACATTTTCTGATTTCAATGACATTTGGTTTCCAAATTGGTCTTGCTGTCGCAACTTCAAAACTGATGTTAAAAATTGTTTGTTGACCGCCATTTTTAAAGTGGTCGCCAAAAAAGGCGGGAAAATTCAACATTGTCCGATTTCAATGAAATTTGATTTCCAAGTAGATATTGATGTTGCGACTTCAAAACCGATGTTGAAAATTGTTTGTTGACTGCCATTTACAAAATGACATCTCGACTTCAAAACTGGTGTCGAAAGTGGTCCTTAGCAAGGACGTTTTTTGTCAAAAAAAGTCCAACAAAGAAATATAGTCAAACATGATCAGACTTTAAAAACAGTTCAAGATATTGGAAGTATTTGAGCTACGAAAGTTTGAGAAACCAAAGATCAACTGTATAACTTACAATGTTACCTTGATTGTGGCAACTGAAAGCAAGGTGAGCGATACAGGCTCCTGGGAGCCACTGGTTTTATTTTTCATCTGATTTCAATGCGATTTTTTTTTCTTTAGATTCCTCGCATTGTACGCTTTTGCAACTCTTGTCGTTTCCGGGCCAAAATTGCAATTGTTAAAAACATGTGAAATCTTTAATTTTCATTAGGTTTTGATGGGATTTTTTTTCTTTGGATTCCTCTCGATGTAAGCTTTCAGAGGTATGTCAACGGTTTTGGTGTAGCTTTTACCGTTTCAGAGCTAGAAGGGGTCAAAGGGGCCAAAATTGCAATTATAAGAAATATGTGAAATCTTTATTATGCTCCCGTGATGAAAAGTCGGGGGGCATATTGTTTTACCCTTGTCCGTTCGTCTGTCCGTCCGTACGAATGAAAAACACAATTATTCATGTTTTTTAGAAAGTTTGCAAACAAATTCAAACTACTGCAAAGGAATCTAACTTACAATAAGTGCCTCAAATTTGATGAAACTTTACAAGAAGGATGTTTTAGCACCCATAGAAATGATTTTGGGTCTCAGAATTTTTAAAATGGCTGCCGTTGCCATGGAAACTGGAAAAAAGGCGGGAAAATTCAAAGTGCCTTAAAATGGATGAAAATTTACAGGAAGATAGCAACCATAGAATTGATTTTCGGGCTCAGAACTTCCCTTTTATATATTTTGGAAAAAGGGGAGGCATATCATTGTGTCCATACTTGTACTGTGTCAACACCTGTATTGTGTCAACACACACTTAAATATGCACTTGCCATATTGATTCAGGGTTCCATGAGCGGGGGCATAATTGGTTGCCATTCGGCCACAGCTCTAGTTTTTCGTTAGATTTTGATGGGACATTTATCTTTGGATTATTCTTACTGTAAGCTTTCAGTAATATGGCGGTATATTTTGCGTTGCTCTTCGGTTTCCAAGCTATAATTGGTCAGAATGGCAAAATTGCAATATTTCGATATTTGTCAAGTCTTTATTTTTCGTTTGATTTCAACCCGAGTTTTATCTTTTGATATCTCTTGATGTAAGCCTTTAATTGGTAGTCAACAGAATATCTTAGCTCTTACAATATCCTAGTGATAAGGGATTTTAAAAAGGGATAATATTTGTTTTCACTAGTTTGTGTCCAGTTAATTTATGTCTCAAGGTCCTTATTGTGTCCAGCAAATTACTACGTCCACATTCATTTTAGTTTACAAATTTCAATGGTCGACATGCTGCCGTCGTATCATGCTGCGCTAAGCGTCGCCCTTTATTTCGAAATGATTTTTCTTCAAAATTTGACTACACAAAATGAGAAGATTGTGTCTTTACACGAAGAATCAAGTAAAAAAATAAAATGAAGTAGCTAAACTCACTTATTTTAAAACACAAAGGCTCAATGCATTGTCTATGATAATTGTTGCAATATTTGTTAAGCCTTTGATCGTACTGCAGGATTGTAGTCCTTGCATTTCTTCAATATGAGCATAAAGTCTTCTGGCCTCATGGTGACTTCAAGATGAAGAACAACAATGAAAGCGTTGTTCCTTTGCTTGTTTTTTACCATGTATTTGTAGAGACTTTGTCTCATGTGCATTTACTCCATATCCTTTTATTCACCATTCTGACATTCTATTCAGTGGTGAAGTTTGCCTTTTCATTTTATTCTTAGTTGCTGATACCAGATGAAGTTGCCAACAGACCATGCATCCTTTCCAGTAAGGAATTCTTTTGGAAGTTACACCTAAAGCCAATATGTCTGTTGACTGATAAAGCGAAAATTCTGGAGCCATGTATGCCGATGATCCACAAGTGCTACCTGCTACAGTTGTTGTGGCAGCGCCAATGCTCTTCAATCTACTTATACCCATGTTACAAAGCTTTGTCGAGAACAAAACGTTCTTAATCAATATTTTCCAAGTGTGGGAGCGAAGCGTATAGCATTTTTCTTATCTCTAAAATTTCGATTTGTACAGGCGTAAATCAGGTAGTTGCACAAGAAAAAATATACAGACAATGTAAGATCAGATTGGCGCATTTTTAAACACAAATAACAACTATGAAGCTGGGTGTCACTTTATTATTTTCAGTATTCTAAAACATATATTTTGCTTTTTTAAAAATAGATAAATTTAATATACCATGTCAAAATCACTAGCTTGATTCTTTTACTCTCAACAAAGGTCCCAAGCGACTCCGGCGTTTATTAATGAAAATCTTCAATTAAATAGTTAACTAATAACTAAATACCGAAGTTACTGTGAATTTTGATTCTGCATATGCACATTTCGACAACTTATGTCTCATCAGAAAACTTTATGCCTCCGTCGCTAAATGACAGGGGCATAAAAATTGTCAAAAATCACCTAATCATGCATCACGTCTAACTAAAGGGTATTTTTCACGTGTCACACCCCAAATTTTGGCTATTCGCAGATTACACTCCAACCCTTCAGGACTAACTACTTTACCATTGTCTCTCTTTATTGTCAGCTAACAAGGCTATATAAATGTGCTTATAAATGTCTCTTTGACACATTCCCTGTTTGCGGACATATACAGGACATACATTTACAATAATCTCACTCAGTTAGTACTGTTTCCGCTAAAAAAAAATAACACAGCACTTAATTTCTGGATCTAACTTACGTTTGAATTATCTGTTCTAGACATCTGTGAGGGTCTTTCTTCAGATTTTATCGTCAGAACAGAACTTTATTTGGTTAAATCGTCAATGATCTCGTAGGAGAACTCGCTGAATAGCAAAATGAAAGTACATTTGGAACTTCTCATCGAATAGCCCAGTCGAAGCTTCAATTTACGTCGACCAATGAGAAATTAACCAATCAGAATCGTGGTTCCAATCGTGGTTCTAATATATAAATAGCTCATAGTATTATACCTAAAATGAGTTTTGAAGGAAAATCTTAACTCGGGCATGCCACATACCAAAATACTCAGCAATGTCCCTTCTTTTTGTTGGATTTGTGCAGAATGCATTCGTTGTCATCATTATATGACAATCATGTTATTTTGCATGTGACCCACCTCCGATCAGCCAAAATGGCGGTACCACTTTTTTACGAAAAGCAAAACTTCCCCTTTTCACTAGATTATTGGTTAAAAAAATAGACAGAAATTTATGAAATGGTAAGGTTAATGTTCATGAAAAGCAAGTATGTTGTAATGTATTTCATCAAATTCTTCTACCCAAACATTAGATGACATACTTTTATTTTGACGGATCGGAACCTCAAAAATGGCCGTTCGTTGTTATCGCTACTATCCGATTTATCAAACAAAAACTAAAATGTCTATTACTTACAACTCAAATACTAACTCATCTATTTTCTTCAAGTATATTCAATTTTTCAGTCTATCAAATTAACGTGTACTCAAAAAAGTCAAGTTGATGTTTCATTAAGGATATTTGCTGTTTGGTATTACTGCATATTTATGTCAGATTTCGATTCCTCTATAAAAGTTATTAATCAAATTTTAATGTGAAAGTATAAATACTACATTCGAATCTTGCGTAGAATCATTTTATTTTTATGGCTAAGAATAATTTAATTATTAATTGCAGAACTGTTTATTCACGTTCAATGCTCATGAAGATTAATGAAAAAATATTATAGACATTTTTTTTCTTAAGTGCATCTTTACCAACATTAAATTAATTCGACCTGATCAATGAACATAGATAATTCAATTTTTTTAAATATGAAAAATGCCATTTTTTTTAATTACACTCTTACAATGTCCCTGTAAAATTGTTCCATCATTTTCAAAATTACAACTTGTCTAATGCATAAAAGGAAAGAAATTATTCTTTTCACTGACAGTGAGCCCTAAATTATCAATGTGTGGAATGGTGTTTGGACCATCTCCTTGATTGATTGGCTGATAAATCTTTAATGAATTTGTTGACAGGGACTATAACAACTGAACTGATGAATCATTAAACAATGGCGACCGTCCAAATATTTACTCGTTTTTTGTTTCTTTCCTACAGTGCTTTATTTAAAAATTAAAGTGATTGTGTCTTCTTCCAAAGATGTTAATTCAAAGGAAAAGGCCGTATAAACCTCTTATTCAGTCTCTGACAAATATGAACCAGAAATGTACGCCTCATTTATTTCAACTAAACTTTCAATGAACAATACCATGATTGAAGCAAACATCCCATAAAGAAATAAAAAAATATTTATTGGTCAGATGTGGCTAGTTCAATCATTAACACAGTTACCAATTATAAAAATAAACTATGACCTAACCTGTTGATTAATTTATTGCTTATAAAAAGATATTATTACAACTATCATTAATAATGTTTTTTATAGTTTTTTTTTCACGAACAGTGAATCAAGACCAAGGTCATATTAGGAAATGTATCGCATACAATAGCGCATTCAGACAGATAGAAAATCTTCTAGAGTTGGATAGAGATTTTTCGAGATTTCTTGTTTTGTTTGCGGTTACACGTTTACTCATTTGGTGACTAGGTTCAATGTGGAGACTGTATATGACGGTCTTTTTGTGTAACGATCAAATTGATAGGATATGGTTGACATTTATTCCATAACCATACTTTTAATTGTACAGAATTCCATATCAACATTTCACTTCGACCATTGAAACGCTAAAGTCAGGGAATAAAAGTACATCGGACAAATAAATTGGAAATTTCTTAAGTCTTGTCCAGACTTGGTTTTTAAATTTTTGTGATTCAATTACCTCTGATTTGTAAATAATGTTAAGGCTTTATTCTGAGCAAAGTGGTTCAAAACTATGTAACCTGTATGTTTGCAGTACAATGGATTCATATATTTTGAGAGGGCTATTTAAAGATCATTTGAAAGTCTTGCGCTGTTTTTACGGAAGAAAAAAAAATGATGGATGGAATGCTTGTTCAAAAGTTTTCTGTCTGATTTTTTTGCTTGAGCTCCATTTTTTAAATAAGAGGCAAAAGACAAGCAAAAACAAAACAGATAGTCTGTATGAGCAGTTACTAGTACTCGCTGACAGAAGAAAATGCAAATTTTAATAATATTAAAACTGATTTTGGTCAACAAATTCAGTGCTTTTTTTCTTTAAAGTATTGAAAGATTTCTTTATGGAACCCCAAAATATATCTGATAGAAAACTGTTTTCAAAGAATTTATCTGTTGCAAGCATTTTTAATATACATTTGAAAATAATTCTGTTAAAATTTAGACAAATTTCAAGTTTTACTGTTCCTTATAATTTGAACCAATCAACGACGACTGCTTTCATTATCAGCAAATCAATAACATGTATTACTTATAATGCATTCCAAATCTCCTAAACATCCTTCCCCTGAATTACCCTGTTCAAATACTTCATCCAATCTTGCATTCAGGATGTACTGATGACTTTTATTTTCTTTAGCTATCAGTAGTTTAGATTTGCAGAACAAGACACATGTAGAGATTAGGAAGCTTTGCCGGCAACTGATCTATTGAGGGACTCATTACTTTGAGTGCTAC
Source organism: Modiolus philippinarum (assembly GCA_002080025.1). NCBI lineage: Eukaryota > Metazoa > Mollusca > Bivalvia > Mytilida > Modiolidae > Modiolus > Modiolus philippinarum. Next base: position 1,741 of record MJUU01013852.1, on the reverse strand, counting down.
CAAGGGATGTTATTTTTGCTTTTTTCTGTAGTTGCTTATAAAACTTTCCAGAGCTGATTGTAAGGCATTGCAAGCCGGTGGTTTTCCAAAATGGCGAAGTTATCTTTAGCCATTAGATTTTGCTTAAACTTGCACAAGCTGTCACCACAGAGATTGTGGTCAGCTAAACCATGTTTACTTATGGATGACAAAGGTTTTTGTAGACCGCTCTGTATCTCCCAGCTCCGTATCTCCCAACATAATTTAAACACTTAATTATATATTTAATTACTCTGTCACAAGGTTTTTATGAGATACCTAATAAATACTATGAACACCTAAAGCTTTAAGTCTAGATTTAGTTGTATCATCATCAGATATTTTGATAGATGTTGTAATACCTAATTTATGAAAATCTCATACCATCCCACTACCATATCTGGCCCCATACTTTTGGCGCTGCCATCAAAAGTGATTGGTTTGTAGTTGGTTAAAAACCATTGCCTGTCTCATTTGCAAGAAGTGCTTACTTCGTGCAATGACATTCCTTTGATAGAACTTCATGTTCACCGTGACGATAAACAGCAAGGTCTAGAGATGAATATGACGAAAAACTAAGATTTAGAAATAACTTAATCGAATTAACAAACTGTGGACACAGGATATGTCTTGCCCGCCACATTCAGCACTTGAAGTTGTACAATAATTAAGGACAGCATCCATTTTAATGAACTTTCGAGCCTTTAATTGTGTCAACAATTTCCTGGCAAATCCTTAATGGGGTCATTTTTGCATGACTGAGGGACTAGTTAGACCCTTCTGGACGTAAGTTGGTAATTCCAAGACGAATCTTCATGTCAGATATCAAGTGGCTAGGGTCACTGGTACATTATATACAGGCTGTAGTACTTGTAATCACTTAACTTCATCGTTCATGCATTACTAAGGGGCGCAAATCAAAATGTATTCCTATTCAATTAAAACATCCATTCCCTACTCGCATCTAAAAAAAACATTCTTGAAGATATATTTATGCTCGTTTACTTATTTTCATTATAACACCATTGTGTTTATTTAGATGTTCCGACCCTTATTTTTTTAGCGGTGGATCTCGTCGGTGGTCGCCGCTGTGGAATTTTAGAATATTGGACCATACACCTTCAAGTCTGCACTTTACACACTTCTTATTTAAAAATTTACTAAATTTTGAAATCATTACACAAAGGAAAGCTTTCTATTCATTTTCCATTTGAATTCGCTTAAATTTCAGTTTTTATTTTTTAATATTTCAGCTATATTTCTGCCCCTTGTATAGACAATGAGTGGTTTTGGGGTAAATATTTGTTTGCATCTAGTATTTTTGTTTAATTCATTCCAATGTTTTAAAAGGACTTTCTTTATTTTTTTGCAGTCAAGGATTGTATTTGGTTACGAATACGAGATAACGTTTTCTTAATTTCTGTTTTTCTCTCAAATTGTTGTCTCTGGATTGTCATTACCTCTATGAATATTATCATTACCTCTATGAATATTACATTAATGTGGTTTGAGTGGTTACCTCTTTTAAGAAGTCGTAATTTAAAAGAATTAAGTTTAATTGATTTATGTCACTTGTGTTTCTTAAATGACGTATAGTTTCGCCCTTTACAAACCCTTAAAAAGTACTGCCCTTTACAAACCCTTAAGAAGTACTATGAGGGTGACAACTACTCCTTTCTAAGTATTGGAAGGTTTCTGTTTTTTTTTTTTTTTTTTTTTTTTT
>MJUU01013851.1:48530-59176 GCA_002080025.1 Modiolus philippinarum | reverse complement strand
ATTGGGTTTAAAATTACAGGCATCTCTGAAGATTCTGCTGATTTGAGTCGAGCTATATCCCGTTTCCGGGTAAAAGATACCAGAACCAACTTCTAATCTGGCTGTCAGGAGGGTACAATTTGTGTTTGCTGCATTTACTTTGAAAGTGTCGAGTAACAGAGGATTTTGGATTTGGTCGTTGTGTTTTCCATTTCTTTGTTAGAATATGATTACGTGTTTTGGGTGTTTTATTCCTGTTGTAATGCGGTACGACCCTTCAACAGATTGACTCGAGCTACTAGTGCGAATGGATTCTCTTAGGTATGTCCACCGCCTCGGTTTCATGTAATTCTGAAGTACGGTTGACAGACCGACAGAATTCAGTTTTAGTCTGGGGATCCAAAGTTCAAAGTGTGTAATTACAACTCTACCGTCATCAGCAGCATCGGCCTTGTACGGCAAGTAATTGTCGTTGTTTATTTCTACGGTTATTCCCATCTGTGCTGGGGGTAAAAGATTTTGTTCTAGTGATTGGAAGAATGAAAATCTGTTCAGTGGTATTTCTGCTGTTACCTCTGCAAGTGCATTTGTGAGAGCGGTTCTCGCCTTAAACCCTGAATTGTCATCAGTAGTTGCAACATTATCCGGGTAAATAAAGCTGTTTTTGCCTAGACTACTCACATATCCGTCTGAAAGTGTGAGAAGTGATTTGACGTGATTTGCAAGTGATAGGTTGTTGCAGTCGTACACTATTTTTCCATTTTGTCTGACTGTCATTTGACTGAGAAAATTTGTTACATCTGAAATAACAGATACTGTGTCATTATCTGGTACTGTTCCGTCAGCTACTTTATCTACTTTGAACTTAATCAAAAAATACCCATTGTACCAGTCATAAAACGAAGCCCTATCGTTTATGCTAAATTTGTAATCCGTTTTGACTTGTGCTTGTCCATTTGGGGGAGTTCTTATGGGAGTGTCTAGTAAAAAGTTACAATACTCAAACCGATCGCAGAACTGTGTTCCTCTAAACATTTTTTCTTACTAGATGATTATTTTCTTTCTTATATAAAAATATGGCAGAGTTTAGAAGTCGTGCTTTGGACAGCTTGAAGCAAGATTTGTGTTCGGAAGTCCGGACATGTGAAAAGAAACTAGAAAAAAACAAACGAACAGCCAACATTGTGTCATCTGCGCTTACCATTTGTACTAGTTTAAATGTTATTACAACTTGCTCTGCAGTCGGTATTTCGGCCTCAGGTATTGGCATAATAGCTGGTGCTCCGTTGAGTTCGTTGGCTGTGATAAATTCTATTACTATTCTTATTTTAAATGCGTCTTAAGAGTCTTAAGTGTTGGAGAAAAAAACGTGAGCAAAACCTACACATTTATTTGTTATATACTACTACCAAGCTAATCCGAACTTGGAATTTGAGCAAAAAAGTCCCAAAACACCGTTAAATTATACCGGTATGATATTAAAAAGGGCAACAAGTATATAGAATTCTAAGAAAAACGTGTCAAGTCTCCAGGTTATAAAATGTATGTTGTGATTGGACTTTATTTTATTTCAAAGTCCTGGCACCTCAATCGGTTTTCAAGGGCTGCGGCAACGAAGCTGCCGGGCACGTCCCCAGTTGGGGGATAGGGAATGCCCTGTCTATGCGAGGCAGTCAGGTTATGATACCGAAAGCCTGATCGCGAACCATTGTAGCCAAACTGTGTGCAGAAATGTAACGCTCTATGCAATATAAAGACCCCTTCTATATTGTTGAAAGAGAGCAGAGTCTCTGGGACTCGTATAGAAGGCTAATTTTCATGTCCCTACCCAATTCTTCCCTTTTCCAGTGGCAATAAAAACATGTTGTCCCTTCCATAACTGCTTCTTTCTTCTCTTACTTATATTCTTTATTAACTTTGATTAACTTGTTTTTGTCCTGATATGGCTGAAATATTGCTCACTGGACGTTAAACTCTATTCAATCAATTTATTTCAAATTGAACTATAAAGAAAAAGCTGGTCAAATTAACCACAGCAAATGAAAAGTTGAATTACAAAATCGACTGAATAGTCAAAATGTACACTAACAACTTATACAGTTGTAGGCAACAGCTATATAATAATGCAGCAGGCTCGGACGGAGGGGGTTAAAAGGGGGAATTCCAACTTAGAAGTGAACGGAGAAATCAGCGAGCGGAGCGAAGCGCGAAAATTTTTGGATATTTCTTTGTAATAACACCAAACTGAACTGTTCAATAACAGCTAACTGTGAACTGAATATTCATCATAACAGCTAAAACAGAACTACCCAATAACAGCTAACACAACATTATATTTTGCAATAACAGCTAACAGAGTATCAATTTTACCCAATAACACAATAACAGTTAATACCCTTGCCCCCTCCCCTTTAAAAGTCGTTATTTCACTTCGAGCGGCATGTCTTTAACAACTGTTCGTGCGCATGCATTAAAACAACACTTCCACCATATGAACAATATGTGCATATATTCACAGTAACATTTCTTTCCCCAGTTCAAGAACTATCGGAGCCATTTAACAATTAAGATCAAACAGGGACTAAACTATATATAGTCCCTGGGTCAAACTAACAGAATTATACAAATTATGAAATCTTTGTTCGTGACAATCAATGTCATGCGCTTTCTAACAAAATAAGTTCCACTCGAAAGAGTTATGTGCATACAAATTTTTAGTCTTATAATTGGGGTGTTAAGCAATTAGTCTGTGGTTGGATTTAACAGGGACTATACATTTCAGTAATGTATAGTCCCTGGATTTAATGATATTGCTCAGCACATAGATAAAACAGCAGGTTTTATTATTTTTTTCTTCTTCTTTCGGTTTAGTACATCCCCCTTTTTATGCGCAGTTTTGACATAACATTTTTTTACACTTTGTTTATTTTGATTACTTTTGGCACTTTGAATTTTTTTATTGTGCATTGATTAAAATTTGGCGCCAAAAGGGATTGCTTCCCTTTAAATATCGGAGTTATCGCCCATTGGCAAATGGCGGAGTTCCAAAATGTTTACATTGACGACCTTGAATGATTTTGCTTTAGTGTTTACTGATTTGTCTTCAAATGAATTCCCATTTTTTTCTTCAGATGTTTAAGGTGAATTCCCTCTCCTCGGTGTAACAATATTTGTTTTAGGCACGAACATTTAAGTCTCAGATGGAAAACAAAGTCAAAGTTGTCATTCATCTGTTCATTATTCAGAACATTGATATTGGCATTGCGCACATGTTATAACACATGTTTAAAAACAACATTGCACAACTCTAATCAAGCAATTTTAGTTATAATTTTGATGCTAGCATAAGTTGTGAATCTTCAAGGATTGGATATGCCCGAGGCCAAAGCCAAAAATGATCAGCTCAATCTGGGACTAATATAACAGGGATTTGAAACATTTACATTTCGGTGTCTCGGCAGATTTACCTGTAAATCGTTGTATTTTTTAGCATTTCTCTGTTGAAACATAGGAAAGTTTTAGTACACTTTACAGCTACATTTTCCCACCGATTTTAATACAAAGAACACCATTTTATAGAAAAAAAGATTGCTGAAAATCATAGTATAATTTTTATCCCCGCACTTTCGAATGAAAGTTCGGGGATATTGCCGTTGGCCTCGTCCGTCCATCACACATCCTTGTGATGCGAACTCCTCCTACATTTTTGGATTTAGGGTTTTAATTTTGTTATAGAACTGTTGCATATATGCTGTAGATGCGCAATAAGCTTTCGGATTTTTGATATTGGTCTTGGTGCAAACAAGAGGCCCCAAGATGTCCATTTTGACACATGTGGCATGCGACGCGAACTCCTCCTACATTTTTGGATTTAGGGTTTTAATTTTGTTGTAGAATTGTTGCATATGGTCTGTAGAGTGCGCAATAAGCTTTCAGATTTTTGATATCTATCTTGATGCAAACGAGAGGCCCCAAGATGTCTATTTGACAAAGACCACAAAATGTGGATTGTGACACATATGGCATGCGACGCAAACTCATCCTGCATTTTTGGATTTATGGATTTAATTTTGTTGCAGAATTGTTGCATATAGTCTGTAGATGAGCAATAAGCTTTCAGAATTTTGATTCCGGTTCCAACTTTGGTAAATTTCCTGGAAATGTCAAAAACTGATATTTTTGGACATTTTGGCATATAATCTTATATTTTGGCAAGTATTTGGAAAAAATAAAAATTCTGAAATCTTAGAATTCGAAAATGTGATTCCAATTTTGGTAAATATCCTGAAAGTCTCAAAGACCACTTATATTTTGGAATTCTACCTAGCAACCATACTTTAAGCATTTGTTTTGATAAGGTTAATCATTTTCACCAATTGGATTTCAAAAATATTTGATTCCAGTTTTGGTAAATTTCCTGAAAGTGTCAAAGACCACTTATTTTTTGGAATTCTACCTAGCAACAATACCTTTAGGATTTGTTTCCATCAGCATGATCAGGGCAATCATTTTCACCAATTGAATTTCAAAAATATTTGATTCTGATTTTGGTAAATTTCCTGAAAGTGTCAAAGACCACTTATTTTTTGGAATTCTACCTAGCAGCAATACCGCTAGGATTTGTTTCCATCAGGGCAATCATTTTCACCAATTGAATTTCAAAAATATTTGATTCCAATTTTGGTAAATGTCATGAAAGTGTCAAAGACCACATATTTTTTGGAATTCTACCTAGCAACCAAACTGTTAGGATTTGTTTTCATTAGGGCAATCATTTTCACCATTGAATTTCAAAAATATTTGATTCCAATTTTGGTAAATTTCATGAAAGTGTCAAAGACCACGTATTTTTTGGAATTCTACCTAGCAACCATGCTGTTAGGGTTTGTTTCCATTAGGGCAATCATTTTCACCAATTGAATTTCAAAAATATTTGATTCCAATTTTAGTAAATTTCCTGAAAGTGTCAAAGACCACATATTTTTTGGAATTCTGCCTAACAACCATATATTCCTTAATTCCTTATGGTAGAAATAGTGACTCTCAATAGTTTAATTTCAAAAATGTTAAGAAAAATTATTCCCAGGGTCTATAGCTGTTTTCTGTGTCAAACAGGGGGTGCGGAGATCACTGTCGTTTCCGACAGTCCTTACTCTAGTTGTAAATAAAATTATTCCAAAGTACACAAACTTTGCTCTTAAACTTGGATAATTTTGAATTTTTTAGAAATATACCACAAAATTTTACACTTCATGACATTTATTTCAGTACACTTTCTATTTTCCCCAAAATATTTAATGCTACAAAATTTATATGATTGAAAAGATGAAACTTCGATGCGAATCATGGTATACATGTATTTTTCTTTAAATTTAGTTGAAAATTTAGTTGTGAAATACACAGGGAAAAGTTTAGTGTTTGAACTCAAAAATTAATTTCTAAAAATTGCATGAGCGTGGTCACATCAGTCAAAATTTATTAGCACTGTTAAAAATCTTTCCTGCATAAATTATATATGAATATAAACCCAATACAAAGAGCTTTATACTGATAAAATTTCGTAATGGTAGGATGGAATATGACAGATAAACTAACGAGTTAAAGTTAGCCAATTTTCTTGATTTTCATTGTTCTGACGCTCATTAATCATCGATTACTGTCATTTGTTTATTGGACGGTTTCTCTATAATTTGTGAATGAAAATTTAATGTTGTAAATACACGATAAATCAGCTTTTCGGCAAATTTTTTAGAATAATTTTATGTTGAGTAAATCAAAAGTTACAGCCGAAAATCGTAGCCTGGACACCGCTTTTATTCGATCAAACTGGTATGTTAAATAGTTTCATATCCCTGTTATATTAGTCCCAGGGTCAATGTATGTCATGTCTCCTATTAAACTTGAACTTGTGTAAAATCCACTGCCTTAACTTCTTGTCAGTTTATACCAATAGAAAAAAGAAGGGAAACGGGGAATGTGTCAAAGAGACAACGACCCAAAGGGGAGTAATAACAACTCAAAGCATTTTACCAAGCATTTTCTTCTAATAATAGATATAATTATGTATGCATTCTAACCAATATTTCAAGCTAATATTGTCAAAATCAAGTGATGTCTGGTGATGTAGAAAATACCCATTGTAAATATTTCAGTAGTTAAATCACAGGAATCAGAAATTTTATCAATATATCAATACAAGTTCAAAAAATGAAGTTTCCCGAACAAAGTGAGTGAAATAAACAAGTGCAAAGGGTAAAGCTCAATTTTCAATATCAGCACTTTTGCACCTTATTGGACATTACCTCTTAATTGCCTACATGTTTTTTACTATATTCAGCTATTTTACAGAATCAGTTTCCTTTTCCAACAATTGTACCAGGCGATTTTCATCTCTTATCTGCCTTTCTGTTTACACCAGACTCCTTGGACAAGTTGAAAATTTGACAGTTTGAGTCACAACAGATTGGACCAGTAAAATAGAAATAGAATTCGCCGTTTCAGAAACTTAAGCATTGTGGGTAGAGTGTACACCAAAATACGTTGATTAGTCAAGAACATACAGTACAGGCAGAGTCATATGATGATAAATGTCCCTGTCAGACATGTCCCATCCAAAATCTGACAATTTTATGAGGGGTCATAAAATTGTCCTTCTGCCTCACTGATTTTAATTAGGGTATAGCTGATAGGTGTTCAGTTTTATTACTTGTTTTAAATCTATTTTATATATTTGATATATATGTTTGATTTGAAAATAGATAATAATTATTAAAAAAAAAATCAAAACAAAAAAATAGTAATAAGTTGTATTTTTTTTTACATAAGACACAAATCATGACTCTTTTCACACTAATATAAATCTCATAAAATTTTATGCAATTATTATGTAAGAAATTTCTTACAATTCAACAATTTTTTTATGATTATGATTTGCAAATACTTGTTTTTTTAATTTTTTTATTTATTTTTTTTTATTTGTATTAAAAACTATACTTACATAAAATATAGAAATATTCATTTGAAATTTTCTAAATTGTTCACTGCTTATTTTTTGAAAAGTCGAAATACAAAATCAAATAAATGCAAAACCTATCAAATTATTTATTAATTTAAATATTAGATAATTAATTATCATATTTTTGGGGTTTTTTTTATTTATTATAATTGAAAATGCATTTAAAATTTATTAAAATGATTGTGGGCTTCCATAGGTAAAGGATTATCATTGACTTATCACTAAATCACCACACCATTCAGGTACATTAATTATTTTATGACCCATGTTTTATTACCCTTAAGCCTCATTTACAGCAGGGGATTAGTCTGACTGGGACATCTGTTGGACATGTCTGACATCATGTCTGATTGGGACATCTATCATCATATGTCCTGCCTGTACTGTAAATAATGTTATGTCATTGGTTGAAAATCGATTGTTTGTACACCAAAATTTCAAATAAAATCACAGTACCCACAATTCCTTTAGTTTCTGGAATGGCGAATTTCCAGACTTGGAACAAATTTGTCACTGTCAGTGATTTAGCTAGTGCTTGTCACTTTCGCCATTGATGAATCTTTTTTGAAAGTGGCGAATTTTTTAAGCCTGCAATTCGTCACTTGAAATTTCAAAAATCGCCAAATATTAAAGTATTATGTCCATAATCTTTGTCACTGTAATCTAATTGTCCAAACTGACACTTTAATTACACCTGTAATGCTAATTAAAGGATAAGTTCAGTTGTAAACAAACACCGTCGGTGATTTGTTTACCTTTGTTCCTGGCCTGTTATCATTAATTACCGGTCAATCAGAGGTAACCTACTCACCTGTATGGCAATTAACTATCAGTTTTTTAAAATTATTAATGTTTTGAACATTTAAATCTTTCTTTCAGCAACATGTCAAACTTTTCCTTTGAATTTTTGTTATTGAAAGTTGGGTTATTTCCCTTTAATGATGTCTTTAAAATGAATTTATTTTTTTAGAATTGAACCTATGCTGATATTTGCTCTGGTAATTATAACATAAAATTCATATTTTACCACTATTAAAGCTTAAAAAGTGTTTATAAACAACATTTGTTTGATATTTTGCAAAATAATTTCTTTTTTAATACACATTTATAGAAAGTTTTATATGGAATAAGTTATAGACCATTACCTCTTACAATCCTAGAGGAGGTATGATGCCACTACTACTAGATGAATTAATAAAATTCAAATACATATCTAAATTTCTTTAAAAGTAATAGGAACCAGAAAGAGCATTTTCAATCTGGCACAATGATGTGCATATTTAAATACAACCAAATACAGAAAAATTATAAATCATAAAATTAATACAATGTATCTCATAGTACACATTGCGCAGCGAAATTTATACGCACAAGTGACTAATGGTCTCAAAATCCTAGCTAAATCCCTGACTGTTCAACGTGTTCAAATCAGTTCCGACTCAAAAATTACAAATTTTTTGTACATGTCACTTAAACTGTCCAAGGAGTCTGGTGTAAACAGAAAGGCAGGTTTAATTTTCCTATGTAGACTTTATACAAACCTTCCGCAAAATTTGATTAAATCGCAATTGGGACAACTTAAACAACTTAAATTTTCTATTCATCAGTTCATTTGCTTTAACAAAAAGAAAGGATTCTTTTCCAATAGTACATTCACCAACCATTGCTGGTGGGCATGTGATGATATGATTAAGGCACTGAATCTCTTGCCTTGCCAGATTTTTTGTACCATTGTTTATCAATAGGTCATTGAAATCCCCATGGGTACTAATTGTGCAGATCTTTTGCTTTTCTGTTACAAACAGGACTTCATGAAAATTAAAAGAAAGGGACTATACCAAACAGGGATAGACTTATTTTTATTTTCTATGATAACAACAGGTACATTGACAATATCCTTACTATTGAATTCCCAGTTTTTAGATTAATGTCTTTATGTTTGATTTATCTTCTGAAGTGAACAGTGTTTAACCAGCAGACTAGAATTCTTGAGCTAGCTGGCAGTTTAGCCTCGAGCAGTCTTTGACCAATATGTCTAAATACAGTTTTGTCACATTCATTTGCTTTTCAAGATTATATTGTGGTCATAGAGTTCCACTTGTATTGGGTTTTATACTATAGGGAAACAGGTTAGAGAAATGGGAGGTTCTGTACCAATAAACCGGTTTAAACCCACTGCTAGGTTTTGCTAGTGGCTTTACCAAGTCTGGCTATTCCGAGTTCTAATTATTATTCATGTTTGTCTGTAATCTGTTATGTGTTTTTCTAGTGTGGTTACCTTGTAGATTGTGGAATTGTAATTTTCGCCAGTGGTAGGTGTTTAATGAGATCTTGACTTTGTAATCCCTTACAATGTTGGAGGTTTACATGTATGAGAATGATAGTATGATGGTTCTCATAGATTATACAAGATCCTCAAGAAAAACTGCCTTTTCCATTCCAGTCTGACAAAAAAATACAAGATTGGCAGATGTTTACGGGGATGGACATTAACATTTTGCCTAATTTGAAAAACAAATTATGATTATCTCCCCTGCAATTGTTGAAGCAAATTGAATCAAACTTTACAAAAATAATAATAATAAAATCTTTATTTAAGGAGGGTTACACAGTTAGTACAAACTGAAACTAATCTTCCCTGAGGCCCTCAACTACAACACTGAATACACATAAGATAATACATAATACACAATTAAAGAGTACGTTGTGATATCAGATACAAAATGTTATAAAAATACAAATTTATTCAGCTGGTACAATTTTTTTTTGTTGAGCAAGTAGCATTTGAGCTTATTTTTAAAAAATAAACAATGAAAGGATATGGAGTAAATGGACATCAGACAAAGTCTGTACAAATACATGCAATGGAACACTTTTATTGTTGTTCTTCATCTTGAAATCACCATGAAGCCTAACTACAATGAGCTGTGCTCATACCTTATAGTAAGTTCAATTTGGCCCCCTAACACCAATTGTAGGGGAATTCCCTTACAATCCAGTTTTCTTGTTTATTGATCAAACTATGCCAGAAAAAGCAAGCTTTAGATTTTTATATTGTATGCAGTTGCTTAATTGCTTTTTTTGGATGTTTCTTCAGGGTTTATCAAAACTTTTTTGCCCATGAAAGTCTTCAGTTTGAGAATTCATATTGCTCTCAAAATCGATCACACTGCTTTTTTCTTTGTTTATATTTTTAGAGAAAAAAAATTACAAGGCAAGATCATTTATCAATAAATTCAATATGTATTAAATATATTTGAACATTAATCAATTCTTGTTTTTCATTCAGAATGGCCAGTGGTGGAACTAATAACGACCGTCCATATAGTTTATCAAAAGATGAGGCCTTAGCACGGATGTTACAAGAAGAAGAATATAATGCTGTACACCATGAAGATGAACAATACGCCAGAAGTTTACAGGTAGGCAATTATACATGTAGTCATTTTTTTATACCCCCTTAAAAGGTCGGGGTGTATAGGATTCCTCTTGTCCGTCTTTCCTTGGGTCTGTCTTTCCGTTTGTCACACTTTGGTTTCTGGATGATAACTTGAGATTGTAAATTTTGTGGTTTCTGGATTATAATTTCAGTTTGCTTTGATGGAATGTTTTGATATTTTGGGACAATGTTTCTATTCATAAAATACAGGTC
>MJUU01013851.1:26469-42473 GCA_002080025.1 Modiolus philippinarum | reverse complement strand
AAATCCTCCCACACTTTTAATACTTCATTTATTTTACTTTGCACAGAAATTAGGCATGTATTGAAGATTTGCATATTGTCATGGTTTGATTTTGGCCAAAATTTGTGAAGAGGTTCTGGAGTTATGCCCCTTGAAACTTTGAAATTTTGTGAACTTTAGGGTTTCCGACTGACAACTTGTGAACGAAATAACACACTGTCTTCAAACTTGGTATGCAAGTTTTTTACCAGAAAACTCAGGTCAAGTTTGATTTTTGGTTCAGAGGTCTAAGGGGTTCTGGAGTTATGCCCCTTGAAACTTTGAAATTTTGTGAATTTTAGGGTTTTGTAGTCATAACTTGTGAATGAAATAACATATTGTCTTCAAACTTGGTATGTAAACTGTTTTCCACAAAACATAGGCCAAGTGTAATTTTGGGTTCACTGGTACACAGTGTTCTGGAGTTATGCCCCTTTTAACATAGAAATTTTGTGAAACGTGGCGGGGTATCATGTAATGCAACATCACTTTTTTTTTCTTATTCAGTCACACATTAGAATGGTAAAAGAAACAAAAATATGAAAAAAAAATTGAATAGTATATACATTAAATATCATAACGGTTAGAAAAGGATTTTGTATGGGCATCATAATTGGATCATATAATATTAGAGATATATGGTATGGGAGACAACAATTTTCTATGAAAATGTCCAAATCATGAGAGAAAAAAAAGATACAGCTTAAAATGGGGGGGGGGGGTTACATAGGAATCACCCTGTCTATCCGTATGGCCATCCATGTTCCTTGTCAGTACATGTCCTCCTAAATGGCTGCTTGGAATTTGATGAAATATTCCATAGTTGTGGAATACCACATGAAGGTGTGCATGAAGTTATATGGTTGCTGCCAAAATATTTAGAAGGTATATTATATATACATATGTTTTTTGGGAGTTCTTTTGGAAAAAAAAGGGGTGGGAACCTTGTCATCGCATGGTCTCTTAAATGGCTGCTTGGATTCTGATGAAATGTTACACAGTTGTAGTATACCACCTGAAGATATGCATGAAGTTATATGGCTGCTGCTGAAAAATTCTCAAGAGGAGATAATTAAGACAATTCATGGCAGGTATATGGTTATTGGAAATTTAACCATGTGTTGGGCCTTTATATTCAAATTTAACCCAGAACGTTAGCGAGGTGTTGAATTTACAAATTATAAAGGCCCAGCCCATGATTAAATGACAATAACCATATACCTGCCATGAATTAGTTCGATTCTAATATGACAGAAATGGAATTTTCCATTCTGAAACGACCGAAGAGAAGGCAGATTTGCGGCCTCCATTGCTTTCTGTGTCTGATGACGTCACAATACACAATCTGACGTTTTCAAACAGATGCAATTTAAAAATTCAAATTGAAAGCAAAACAGTACACATTTGCGTGTATGAATGGCATGACTTAGTTAAAAACTGTTTTTAACATTTATTTCCTTCTTAAACTAACGCCAACAAAATTAAAAACATTGTTTTTCAGCCTGTTTACTCATATTGTGATAACATTTGCGCATGTGTGAACTATATAGTTATTGAGTATTATATTGGTTGATGATTAACAAGAGCTATGTTAGAATTCATCCTTGAATATTTTCTGAAAAAAAGGGATGAATTTTATCAGCGCATATCCTCTTAAAAGGCTGCTATGATTTTGATAAAAGATTACATAGTTACAGTATACCATCAGAAGATGTGCATGAAGTTATATGGTTTTGCCCCAAAATTTTAAAGGGGAGATAATTCATCTTGAACATTTTCTTGAAAAAAGGTGAGATACCTGGTCAGAGTATTTTCTCCTGAACAGATGCTTGGATTTTGATGAAATGTTACAGAATTGTAGTATACCACCCTAATATGTGCATGAAAAAATATGGTTTCTGCTCAAAATTTTTAAGGGGAGATAATTCAACTTAGTATTTTTTCTGGAAAAAGGGAGAGCTATATCATTGTGTCCACCCGTATACTTTGTCCACTTGTATTTTCTTGAAAAAGGGGGAGCTATATCATTGTGTCCACCCGTATACTGCGTCCACTTGTATTGTGTCCACACACACTTAAATTTGCTCTTACATATACCATTTTAATTCAGGGTTCAATCAGCAGTTGTATTTCTGGCTTCCATAAGACAACAGCTATAATATGCAAAAATTGTTTAAACCCAGGAACTCCTTAAATGTATTTTCATAAGTTGGTACAATGTTTGATTGATTGATTTATAGATTGATGTTTTTTTATTTAAGAATTTGATTTGAAGACTAGTTATCACATATTTCCTTACAGACATTGAATTTTATATTTTTTTTTATATTACAGAGGGATCCAATGTTACTTTTGTTATTTTTGATGGGCAGGACACCACACCTACTAGTACCTGATGATATAGACCCTACAGATTATGAGGTTTGTCATGGTGAAGATTGTTTTTGATGATGAAGTCTTGTTTTTTGGTGAAAAAACAATCAAATGTTTTATTTCCTTGTCAAAAAAACTACAGTCAAACCTGTATTAATGAGCACCTCTATAAAGCAGGCACCTGTCCATAATGGGCAGTCTGGGATCCCCCCAATGCAATTTCCTTTATTATACTTTATGCAAATTTCTTACATTATCCGTATATTTCAGTTAATGATCGGCATTTGTTAATTTTCACTAATGTTTCATTAGCCACACCCATCCTTAGCAACATACGTTAATCATTAGAAACGGGTGTTAATGTTAAAATTAACACCCGTTCCGATCGATGACGTCATCGATGTAAACAGATTCTTATTTTCTCGTCACTTTTACTGTTGACAACAACAGTTAAAGCTGACTTAGTTTTAAATGTGTTCATTAGTAAATTAAAAGTGACCTAATCATATAAAAGAGAACCTTTTCACAAATTTTATTGGAGTCGAGCGATATTGCTACAGTTCAATACTAAAACAGTACTGATCGAATAACTGTTTATGTGTTTTTGATGTTGCATAAAAAAATATATTATCAGTGATGCCGAAATACCGTCGGACCGATGGACAAGTCAGGTAAATTCATCACAGGTCCGGTAAAAAATTTCAAGTTGTCAGTCCGACTGTCCGGTAAAATTTCAGTTCAAAATCTGTATTTGGTTTTTATTGTTTACACTTCCGGTATGAAAATTTGTGGTCATAATGCTCCAAGATCAAAAGCTCATAAGTACTGACACTTTATTTGCAGAAAAAACATTTCGAGTTTGCATAAAATCGAAGTACATGTACTGCCTATGTTTTGAGTAAATATTCATGGCAGAACAGCCAAAATCAAATAAATACAGTCTTCTGCTTGTCAACAAAAAATGCAAATGGCAACTTCCGGTTCTGTGAAATTTGGAAACGGATCGGAATAAAACCTTTCCGGATCTTGTATCCTTACACTTTCTGCAGGCCAATCTTTTTCAGAATTAAAAAAAAATGCAAGTCAAATAAATGAATGTGTCAGGTGACAAAAACATTAACATTGATTCAGTTGATTTTCATGATTATATTTTAATGTATATTTTGGATTTTTTTTTATCAACAAAGATGAATTTACAAAATTCATTTTTCTTGATAAAAAAAAAATCCAAAATATATATTAAAATTCCATTTAAAATAATTCCAAGAAAAATCCCTGGAAAACCCTTCAGACAGTGTCAGTGAGCAACAAAAAAACAATAAATAAATAAAAAAAAACAAGGAACAACAACAAAAATATGAAGAACATCATCCAGAGAGGAAGTTGTCATATAAAATACATTTCATTTGTCTCTACTGAAATATATTGTTTTGTATTTTGGTCAAGGACTTTTAGCATTATACACCTTTGTTTTGATAAAATTGATTAGGAATTTGTGGATGAGAAAGGGAACTGGCAAGAAGTTTTTTCTTGGGAGATGCATATAACAACACATTGAAAAATGTTGAAAACCAATTATATTATGTTTCCATGTATTTACTTCTTTTGTTAGGTTCAATTAGTTCGATTAACACACTCGGTGAAAAATTATCACCCTCGACATTGTCTCAGGTGATAATTTTTACCTTGTGCGTTAATCAACACTAACACCTTCATCCAAGGGCATTATGTTTATAATATAAATACCCTCTTTAAACGGGCACTGCTCAACGCAGGCAGCGGGCACTTCCTTTAGGTCCTAATTGGTGGTTTAACTCTTATATAATGGGCAGGGGAAAATTATGATTTGGGAAAGAGATGACAATTATAGGTATCAGTTATCTTTAACCTTCAAACATTTCCTTAAATCGATGATAACCAGCTATTACACTTGAAAAAATTTCAGTTTATTAACCCTCAAAACATAATCTCAACATACAAACCAAAGCATTTCCAACATGACATTAAAATGCATTGCACAGATAAGAATAATTTTTGTGAATGTTATTTCATTGGAAAACAATTAACCTTTATGTAAAGGCCACCTGTCTATAAAGGGCAGTATACTTTCCTCCCTCTGTTGCCCCTTATAGAAGGCTTGACTGTAATTATTTATTTTACTGCCTTTACTTTCAATTAACCCATGTCATGTTAGATTTGATAGGACTCACTGGATGGTAGCATAATTTTGAAGTACTGTGAAAGTACAATTGTTCGTGGGGTTCCAATTTTCGTGGATTTCGTGGTTCGCTAAAACCACGAAATTAAGTTCCCAACGAAATGTATTTTTTCCGTAGAGTTGTAATGCACAAAACTTGAAACCACGAATTTAAGTACCCAGGAAATAGTGCTATTTATGAAAACCACGAAAATTGGTGTCCACGAATAAAAGTACTTCCACAGTATATATAATATATTCACAATGTTATGACGGCACAGCTAGCCTTAATTTCCTATTTACAGTAGCTCATATGTTACAGGTTATTTGTTATTAGTTAATCTGAACTTTCAATATTCTGTATTTAAGACTTATAGAATATAGTATAACTTATCGACAGCATTGAATATCACTATAAATGTCATCACTAAGAAATTGTGAAATTTGTTCGGCAGCGAGTTAAATCCAATGCATTAATCTACTAAAGTGACATTTTCTTATTCATATTCAACAAGATCCATTAGTTTTACAATTTTTTTACATAGATTTTTTTATAAACAAAAACCAAAATATTAAAAAAACATGTGGATATTTTCAATGTGCCAGTTGTTTACTTGACAATGACATTAACTAGATATTGTGATGTAACTTCCCAAAGTGACAAGAAATCCTTTATTTTCAGCGTTCACAACATGTCATTTATTTGTTTTAGAAAAACTTGGTTAATCATCACTATCTGTATAATATAAATTTATTTTATTCTTGACTTTCTATTTAGGCATTATGGGAACTAGCTGAGAGACTTGGAGAAGTCAAAGATCGTGGCATGTCAGAGGACGAATTAAAATCTTTGAAGACAAAGAAATATGCTGGGAAAAAGAAATTTAATGTTGAAGGCCCACAATGTCAAGTTTGTCTGTGTGAATATAAAGCTGGAGAAAGTCTGGTGAATCTTCCATGTAAACATGAATATCATGATAAATGTATCAAAGAGTGGTTAAAGGTAAGGCCAAAAAATATGTGTGTTTACTGTAGACTGGCCAACCCGAATTTTCAGTTCCCAACCCTTAAGATTTTTATTGGCCTAGAAAAAATTCATTCACTTGCCATACCCTATTTGTAAGCTGTCCTACTTTATAAATACCAAATTTTGTGAAACATATTAATTTATCTTTGTAATAGGAACTGTGAAGCTTTGTGCCTAAAAGCTCTCTGATAGCAGTGAAATTTAATGTAGAAAAATGTTTTCAAGGCCAATAACTACCATGGCGGCAATTTCTAGTTGGTTTTTGTCTAAAAACGTCAACAGACCTGAGAAAGCATGGTAAAATTCTGGATTTTACCAATTTTTTAAGGAAATAAAACTATAATTTAAAAAAATGTCTTGACCTAACTATCCAGTTTTTTTGGGGTTTTTTTTTCAGCAGTCTACAGTAGACACATTTTTTTTCAAATTGAATTGCTAATGAAAATTCTCTGTTATTTGCCTAACTAAATTTTGGAAATCAATTATACCCCCTCTCTCCATCAGGTATAGGGGGTATACTGTTTTCAGTCTGTGTGTGCGCGCGTGTGTGTGTGGGTCCATCCGTAACACATTTTCATCGCATTTATCTCAGCAATGGAAAATGGTACAAATCTGAAATTTTATCACAAGCTTGGTATAATCAGGCCATATTGTGGGATGCATTTTTGGACCAATCAGAATACTACTTCCTGTTAACTGACTTTGGTCAATTTTGACACTTGTAGCATTATAGAGTGAATTTTTGTCAAAGTTTTCTCTGTAATTTTAAATGATACAAAGCTGTAATTTTATCAGAAGGTTTACATGGTCATGCCATATTGTGGGATGCGTTTTCTGACCTGTCGGGATACCACTTCCTGTTTACCGACTTGGTCAATTTTGACACTTGTAGCATTGTAGAGTGAATTTTCATCAAAGTTTTCTCAGTAATGGTAAATGATACAAAGCTGAAATTTTGTCAGAAGCTTTGCATGGTTATGCCATGTTGTGGGATGCAATTTCTGACCTGTCGAGATACTACTTCCTGTTTACCGACTTGGTCAATTTTGACACTTGTAGCATTAAAGAGTGAATTTTCGTCAAAGTTTTCTCTGTAATTGTAAATGATACAAAGCTGAAATTTTGTCAGAAGCTTTGAATGGTCATGCCATATTGTGGGATGCATTTTCTGACCTGTCATGATACTACTTCCTGTTTACCAACTTGGTCAATTTTAACACTTGTAGCATTTTAGAGTGAATTTTTGTCAAAGTTTTTTCTGTGATGGTAAATGATCAAAGCTGAAATTTTGTCAGAAGCTTTGCATGGTCATGCCATATTGTGGGATGCGTTTTCTGACTTGTCGGAATACTACTTCCTGTTTTCCAACTTTGTCAATCTTTTAGCAATTGTGGCATAATGGAGTAATTTTTCGTCAAGGTTTTCTCTACATTGTTTTATGATGCAGCTTTTAAATTTTGTCACAAGCTTTCTATAGTCCAGCCATATTGTGGGATGTGTTTTCAGACCAACCAAGACACTACTTCCTGTTTACTGACTTAGTCAATTTTGATGTTCACTTCTGTATTGGGTTCACTCACACACTTGAATTTGCACTTTCCCTCTATGATTCATTGGCTGAGAGAGGGGGTATTTCTAGTGAGCTTGGGCTCACAGATCACTTGTATTTGAATGTATTTATTATTTCCTACAAAATCCATTTATCAGTAATAATACAAAATGTTCTGAAATTTGTTCCCCATCTTAGTATCAAAATTGATAAGAATAATCATATGCATGTACTTTTTTTTTTTTGACGAAAAGTCAAGAAAGTGAAACTTAGGGATAGTATTCCCAGCAGCGGCAGTGTCAACAATAGCAAACTATTGTGAATTAACAAACTTATGTTAGTTTTAGGTCCACAGTATTTGATGTGCAATTGCATTAGTATGGGTACAACTCAAATCCATACTTAGTTTATGACCCTGGCCCCTAAGTCACGCATGAACATTCAGTTTAAGTTTTTATACAAGCAGTTTGTACCAGCCTGTACCAGTAACCCTAGCCTCTTGATATTTGACATGCAAGTGCATCTTGAGGAGAATATAAAGATTTCATGTCCAGATGGTGGCCCTGGCCCTTTAGTCATGCATGAACGATCATTTCAAGTTTTTAGCAAGCAGTTTGTACAGCCTGTACCAGTAGTCCTAGCCACTTGATATTTGACATGCAGTTGCGTCTTGAGGAGTACATACCAATTCGACGCCCAGATGGTGGCCCTGGCCCCTTGATCACTTTAAGTTTTTAATAAGCAGTTTGTTTAGCCTGTACCAGTAGTCCTAGCCACTTGATATTGGACAGGCAGTTTTGTCTTGAGGAGTACATACAGATTCTACACCCAGATGGTGGCCCTTGTCCCTTAGTCATGCACGAGTGATCCAATCATATTTATCTTAATCGCTGCTGCAGTAGATCAATGTGCTAGTTCAAGCGATGCAAGGGTGGGCGAGACATATCCTGTGTCCACAGTTTATTTCATGAATTTTTACTGTTTTAAAAGATGAAGGCAAATCTTTATATCATTTGAATTTTGGTAATATTTTAATGAAAAATTTACTCGCGTAAGCAATAAAATGTTAATATCTGGATAATTAATGTACAAAATATTCAATGAAGAGCAAATGTGAACCCCAAACCATTGAAATAAATGTGTTGCATCGATAGTTAATCAGTTATTTAATATTTTCAGAGAAATGCTTCCTGTCCAATATGTCGCCATGATGTGAAAGGTGGAAAAAGCTCTTGAACTCTATGATTGATCAAAGGGAATGTACACACAAGCTATGTTATTTATTATAGAAACAAAGCATTAACATGTTACATATCAATTCCAACACAATCATGTGATTTCCGGTTTATGTTGTCATGGGGCAACAGAATCTGTTTGTCTTATGTTTAGATTTACACCAATACACCTCTCTGTAATCTGTTACATATTAAGGAGCCAATCATTCTACACAAACATATCAATAGACTACAATCATGTTTTATTCCTCAGGAATAATTTTCTTCCATTAATTGGCATAATTTTACATTTCACTCAATTGACATTCCATATTCTTCCATATAAAGACTCTTTTCATATTTTATTTTTGTTTTCTTTTCATATTGCAATCCAACCTCGATTCTTAATTCTTTCATTTTGCATTTTATATATTTTTATGACATTTATATAAAGTACCTTCAAAAGGTGTTAGATATTTCTAGATTTGCCCATGGGCATTTTTAAAAAAAAAATTCAAAATTAGAACTAAAAAAAACAGGAGAGAAAATTTCAAAGAATCAACAACAATTTAATCCTTTCTTCTCTAACTTGCTATAGACTCATTGTCAAAGTTAGTAAATCCTACTGAGATATTCGATGCTGCTGTATAAGGGGGCCATATACAGAAATACTTATATTGTTCAGTTTGTGAGATGTGAAGTTTCAACTGATTAAGTATTTTATTGTATCAGTTGTCTGTTATTACGAATTGTTGATTTTTCTTTCTTTTATTATTCTCATCTCCCCATTGAATTGTACATACATGTGATCTCCCGACGGGAGCATGGAAATCTCCCGGATTTTCAAGGGCTTCTTCAAGCTCCCGGAATTCCAGATATATCTCCCGGAAAATCGGCTTCCAGCCAAAGTAAAAAAATGTGTACGAAATCGCCATCTAGGAGTATTCCCAAGTGATATAATTAGCCTATATAGTCACATGACTGCTCATAATCTTTGTCACTGTAATCTAATTGTCCAAACTGACACTTTAAATTACACCTGTAATGCTAATTAAAGGATTAGGTCAGTTGTAAACAAATGCCATCGGTGATTTGTTTACCTGTGTTCCCTGGAATGGTATCACTAATTACCTGTCAATCTGAGATAACCTGCTTACCTGTATGGTAATTAACTATCAGTTATTTAAACTCATTAATTCTTTGAACATTAAAATCTTTCTTTCAGCAAATTTTTCATAATTAACAGGTCAAACTTTCTCTTTAAATACATTGATTTTTTTACAGATCACGTTTCTTTTAAAGTTGGGTTATTTCCCCCTTAAAAATTGTCTTTTAATTTCCATGAATTTATTTTTTAGAATTGAACTTTTGCTGATATTTGTTTGATTAATATAACAAAAATTTTTATTTTACCACTATTTTAGCTAAAAAAGTGTTTGAAAACAACATTTGTTTGATATTTTGCTAAACAATTTCTTTAAAATTACAAATTAATAGAAAGAAAAAAAAGATTATAAAATGCTGTGTTGTTGAATGCCATTTGTAAGTAAAAGTGTGCATAATGCAGTTATAGAGAAATATTTCACTATTAATATATCATCACCTTAGCATTTAAAAGAATCTATTATTATTATCACTAATGGCCTAAATCTTCATCTGGAACAATGATGTGCATTAAAAAAAAAATACATAAAAATTATAAATCATAAAAGTAAAATCTTCATAGTACATTGCACTGCGAAACTGATAAGCAAAAGTGACTTATGGTCTCAGAATCTTAGCTTAATCCCTGGCAGTATATATATTATAGGTTGAAAATATGGCGATAAAAAATCTCCCTGATTTCATCTGAAAAAATGGCTAATCTCCCTGAAAATCAAGGCTATCTCCTGCACTGGCTCCAGAGACCTATCACATGTATGATTGTAACCAATGATTCTAATATGGGAAACTATTATAACTAGTCATATGAAAATCTCCAATAACATTATGAGTTACGTCAAAACAGTCTTCACGCTGAAATAGACGACGTCATAATATGTTTTGTGCACAAAAACGTCAGTTAATTTTATGCAATGGCAGTTGCTGTCTTGTACACCACAGGTACGCCCTGATCATTAAATGTCATATTAGAATCGAAATAATTCATGTTCGTCTGTGGTTTGTAGTCGAATTACATATAGGTGTTCGTTTATTTTACCCCTCGCTCCGCTATGCAATATTAACGAAAATAATGGTCACCCGTAAGTAAATCTCCAACAAACCACCGGCGTCCATGAATTATTTCTTAATCGTTTAATGATCATTTGATAGTTTATTGATGTTATGTTTTATTCTTCTGTAATGAATTTGTTTTTATCATTTGTGCATAATAAAGATTTTTAATATTGACCATAATATACACCCATGCCCAAGTAGGCTTTTGGAACAAAGTTTTGTGGTAAAAAATGAGTCCATTTACTTTATTTTGTACATATACTCGCTGGTTTGATTACCCACACAAGTATGACAGGGACAGTTATGGGCATGTTTAGTTTTGAATTCTTTGTTATTTCAGTAAGAGCTGTCCCCCTTTTCACCCTGGGCACAATTTGGGTTGATATATTGTACTGTTTTGACATGATCATTCTACATACAAATAAAACATCCACATTTAGACTTTTTTTGTAGTTATTAAGTTTTTTTTCATAATGTTCTTCATAGATAAATTAGTTGTTTTGTCTTTGTAATAGTGAGTGTTGAACAACAATTTGATTTTGATATGTAAATTATAGAAATGATGAAAATAGGTAAAATTTGAAAAGCATTATGCGATGGATTAAACCAGAGAAGACCAATCTTTGTCCCTAAAATCTCTTGTATCATATCACCCGAATTCTTTCTTTTCTGTTGGTAATTTAGATTTTTTTCTGATCATGTTTTATCTTTGAAGCAAAATGGCAAGGATTTGTGTAATTATCATGTGAACCCAATGTTGTCAGATTTTACATAAACATACTCAGTCATAAAAATGTTTTAAGTATATACTATATTTTAAGACATTTATTAAATGGTCATTAATAAGATCATATTAATATCATATTTTAAGACATATATACTGTTATTTGTTACAGATTTGTTGAAAAATGTGGGGTCTTTTTTATAAATCATATGTCAAAACCTTGTGTAAACAATAAACTTTGACAAAACCAAGCCCCACATTTAGTCCTATCTGTGTTTAAAAAAAAATCATGTAAAATATGAGCACATTCTAAAAAGGTTCCAAATAATATCTGTTAGTATGGATTACACTTTTTTTCTTACTTGTGAGGGATGGTAATGTATATACAGTTTTTCCAGAGGTAGATTTAGTTATAAGAAAGGGAAGTCACAGGGCACTCTTCAGAAAGACCCCACAATCCTTAAGCATTTATTATGTTTTCTTTGGTTCATTAGTGAGAGTGACCAATTTATCCCAAAACCAATCAAAATATATTATAGAGCCTTTGGAGCCCCTCCTACAAGGTACAGTTCAGAAGATCAGTAAAAAATGTCATTGTATGTATATTTATGTTTGAATTATTAGAGATCTGTGATATTTTTATTTATTCATATTTATGTGTTTTTATCCTTTTTTTAATGCTACATGTATGTTTTTTCTACACAGCGTTATTGTTTTATTTTGCAAGTTAAACTTTGGGTTTTTTTTTGGTCATAGATTCTAGTTTTAGTCATTAGTGTTATTCTTCTGTTCTTCTTGTTTCAAACAGAGGATTAAAATTATGTTTTCAAGCACAAAGGAAAGTGTGCTTTTAATATTTATTAATGATAGCAAAATCTATTTTATTCTTCTACCAAGTACACATTGTATTCTACCAAGTACACATTGTATTCCACCAAGTACACATTGTATTGTACCAAGTACACATTGTATTGTACCAAGTACACATTGTATTCTACCAAGTACACATTGTACTAGCTGATACATCAAAACCCATCTGACACAGTATAAAACCATTTAGATATCAAAAGAAAATAATACTTCATGGCCTGTCTTTGTATTGAAAATTTATTATTATATCATTATATTTTGATATTTTAAGTAGTAAAGTAGGTGAGAACCGAACCTTCAATCTAAAATGAATAATCAAAGGACAATGGCAACATCAGAAAAACAAAGACATTACATGAGTTTGACACAGAAAAGAAAAATGAAGACACACACGTACAAAGATGAACGACACAGACAGAATAAAAACCAGGTGCACTGGTAGAGTAAGCATCTCCTGCCTCTTATAAGACATTAGCAGTGTTGAACATGTCAAATCTTGCAGTAAGGTCAAATCTGGTAGAGGAAACAACAATTAAGTCTTTAAAGGGAAAGATCTGTTGACATCTGAGAAACAGATAGGTAGTTAGGGTTTCTAAGACCTCACATCCATTTTGAGCATTTGATGAAAATTATAGTTCACTATTAAAATGTCAAAATGATTTTGTTTAGTTTATTAATGATAAATTTATCAAAGAAGTAACATTTATTTGGTAAGCATGCAAGATGTTATTTTTGATCAATTCTTACTTTATCAAGGGGAGATAATTAAGCAAAGAATAATAAGTGAAAATCACATTTTGAAGATTTCTAAAAGATGTCAATGATAACTGACACCTATTTTTGATTTTGTATTTTTCAAGTTATTCCTTAATGGCACAATCTTTCTTTTATTTTCATCAAAATCTATTTTTCTGTTTTAATTGAAAAAAAAAATGTTCTCTTTTTCATATTATATAACCTATATTAAAAAGTTCAATATCTGGCTATCTCTGAAAGCATCTGCAAGAAATAGTTTTGACTACAGAAATGGTTTTGACTACCTATTATTTTTTTGCGTAAATTAGGAGTGCATTTGATAACATAATCAGTAAAAAAAAATGTTCTCTTCTCAAGTTTGCTTAAAATCAGTTCATATACAGGATTTGCTTTATCAGAAATTATGGTGTGTGACTTCTTTTATCAGATTACATGTCTCTAGGATCAAGAGTTGGTTGTTTATATATAGTTGTTATTTAGTATGAGTTTTGAATTCTATTCTTATATTCTTTGTTGTTACTTATGTATGTTAATGTTTAAATCTATCATATTTTTGTGATATTTATTTATACACCCTTTACTACACAGTATTTTCTGTATATTATTATAATTTTGTATATTTTGGAAACAAATGTCTACAATGATTTTTCTGTCTCGATGTCATGTCAAGAATATAATTATCCTGTGTCAATTTCATTAGTTTATAAACTTTAAATAGATTTTATTCTGTGACATAGGTTCCTCCATAATTTTGTGAGGATAAGTCACTGTGTTATTTCAGAGTTGTTCATGTTCATGGCATCAACATATAGATATGGACTTCTCCATAGAATTAAAAAAAAATCCCTATTGGAGTTTTTCTGAATGGGAAAAATTAATATCCAGATCAAGAAGGGATATAATTGTTGTACTATTTTGTTATTTTTCATGTTCTAATACATTCTATGTATTTCATTATGAAATTATACCATATTCTTCCATATACAAGTTTAACTTTTGACAGAATTTATTGGAGTTCCCCATATAAAGGTTGGGCAGTATTTAAGTTAGGTTTTTTTCTGTTGA
Source organism: Modiolus philippinarum (assembly GCA_002080025.1). Taxonomy (NCBI): domain Eukaryota; kingdom Metazoa; phylum Mollusca; class Bivalvia; order Mytilida; family Modiolidae; genus Modiolus; species Modiolus philippinarum. The sequence continues at coordinate 28,463 of MJUU01013851.1, read as the reverse complement.
CATCAGTTTCATATATATTGAAAATTGCAATTAAATTTGTATATAAGTACATCCACTAGTTCACATGGACATCTTTACTGTGGCTGTTCTTTGGTCTGACATTGTATAGTGAAAATAAAAATATATGTTGCTAGACAGCTTAATGTCATAGAATAAGAACTTAAGTATAGCTGTCGTGCATGGAGAACAACAAAATAAAAATATGAAACAGAATACCGTAGATTAGACATTATAAGCTCACCTGGCTATGCCAGGGTGAGCTTTTGCCATCACTTGGCGTCCGTCCGTCGTAAACTTTTCATTCAAAGATCTTCTCCTCTGAAACCACTTGGATAATTTGAACCAAACTTGGTCACAATAGTCCATTGGTGGTCCCCTTCAAAAAAGGTATCCGGCATGTCCGTACGTAATCCAAGATGGCCGCCAGCAGGGAACATAGTTTTAACATTGATCCCTATGGAAATTACATTCAAAGATCTTCTTATCAGAAACTACCAGTCCAATTATAACCTAACTTAGTTTGGTCCGTGTTGTTCATCTTTGTGTGTGAGTGTCTTCATTTTTCTTTTCTGTGCTGTACCCATGTTGTGTCTTTGTTTTTTTCTGCCTTTTTTGTTTCTGGTGTTGCCATTGTCCTTGGATTGTTCGCTTTTAGATTGACGGTTCGGTTCTCACTTACTTTAGTCACAGTGGTCCTTAGATGGTCCCTTCCAAAAAAGGTATCCGACAGGTCCGTACTTATCCAAAATGGCTGCCAGCGGGGAACATAGTTTTAACATTGGACCCTATGGAAAAGACATTCAAAGATGTTCTGCTCAGAAGCTACCAGTCCAATTATAACCAAACTTAGACACAATGGTCCTTAGATGGTCCCTTCCAAAAAAGGTATCCGGCAAGTCCGTACCTAATCCAAGATTGCTCCAGCGGGGAACATTGGACCCTATGGAAAAGACATTCAAAGATCTTCTTCTCAGAAACTACTGGTCCAACTAGAACCAAACTAAGCCATAATGGTTCTTAGGTGGTCCCATCCAAAAAATGTATCTAGCAGGTCCATACCTCATCCAAGATGGCCACCATCTGGAACATAGTTTTTACATTGGCCCTATTGATTTTAAGGGGAACCTCTGCCCAAATTTTTTGAATTTTTATTTGAATTGTGGTCTGAATGTTTCAATTTCAGCATTATGTATTACCTTGATTATAAGGGGAACCCCTGCCCAATTTTTTTTTGAATGGTGTTCTGTTATGGGTTTTAATGGATGATGGATTTTTCAGTTGCCATGGAAACCAAACAAGAATACTGTAATTTTAGAAAAAAAAAGCATTCTGCTAAATTTTATGTTTTGTTTTTCCTATTGGAAATGCATGCCTTTTATCTATGTCAGCCATGGTCCAGGTGAGCGATACAGGCTCTTGAGAGCCTCTTGTTTTTATGTTCACTAATCATCAGTTGTTTGGTTATTTATCAATTGATTCGTAATTTCTACAAATACGCCTAACTTTTTTTTTTCTCTATCTAGGTCATGTCCTTGATGTTCTCATTACATGGTTTTAGTTGAGACAACAGAAGTGACGTGTGTCTCAGTCCACGGTGATGTCCTGTACTTTTTTCAGTCTTGCAAAAGGAGTTGACTCTGAAAATTTGGGCCTTTTCTATCTTGTACATATATTTTTTAGATTTTAGTATTATTTTATATTTTTATTTTGTTGTTTTCCATGCATGACAGCTATACTAAAGCTCTTATTCTGACTAATTTATAATGAAAGTGATTTCCCCTCCTGACCTAAATGAAGATGATATGATAAATGAATTGTTACAAATTTTTAGCTAGTCTTAGAAAGTTTCAGATTTACACCAAATTGATTTTCCTCTTTTTTTTTTTGTCTAGGAAGTTTTTATTTTGCAGATCATTTGTAGATAAATTAGAGATATGCATGTGTTAAGGAGTTTTTATCATGTGCATTTTAACAAAGAATATAGATCAATGAAT
>MJUU01013851.1:11524-26453 GCA_002080025.1 Modiolus philippinarum | reverse complement strand
TATGAGATCAACAACATACAAAGAACATTACGTGGTCTATTTTCGTTAAATTCATTTCCCATCGATGTATATAGTGTAACTGTACATTTTTGTTTAGAAAAATATAAAAAAAATATTTTGATAATAAACAAACATAATAACATGAATGCACCATAAATTTTTAACCCAAACAGAAATATCAAACACTTTGTATTACGTAAGTGTCAATTTAAATTTCAAAAGGAAACTGTTGAAACGAACTAGTCATAAGATTTCTAATGAAACAATACTTAACTGTTTGGAATTGAGTTGAAAAGTTGTTTTTTTTTCAAAATGAAGCTGGAATTATATTAGTCCATATGATCACAAATTATTTTATTTTAAATTTTTACACTTGGGTCATTTAAATTCGTTTCGACAAAAGATCAAAGAGCAACGGGGTTGAGTTCCGCTTGGACACGAGTATCTGTCAAGTAACATTTACACGATAGAAATCTAATTATTTAATTATTGATAATGATGTGCACACAATTTATTTGGAATTTTACTGTTCTTTCTCGAACGCATAATTCAACTTCGACATATCGAGGTAAAATTGCGTTTGAAATTCCCGACGGGACAATATATTTTACTCGAGTTATCCGAGATTTCGAATCAACCGAGTTCGAGTCATCAGAGGTAAAAATGCATTATTCAAATGGGAAATTTACCGGGACCGACAATTTACTTCAACACATCCGAGTTTTCGAGACAACCGAGTTCGACACAACGAGGTTCGACTGTATATTAGCTAGATTCAACATATATCATACAGGGAACATTACCTGTGACTTACAGACACAAAATATCATTACTAAAACATCAAATTTCCCATTTTAACCAATGGGTTAGGAGATGCATACATTCTTCTGACTTGTCGCATAAGTTTTTATTTGGTTTTTTGCACTAGTTCTGGATTTAGAATTTCTGGAAAAAAGATGACAATATTTGTACATTTTGAGACACAATGGTGAAAAAATATAGAACCATAATCACATAGTTATTTACATTCCAACCATTTTGATATTTTGTAATTTGTTTTGTTATTTTAAATTATCATTGAAGGGTTTATCATGGTTTTAATTGTCTCAATCATTGATTATAAAAGAAGTTGTTTTTTTTTTGTTTTTTTTGCTACAATCATTTTTAATGTTGAATAGATTATAACTTCTCTGATAATCAAGTTTCTTATATATAAGGACTGCACGTAAAGCACAAAATGGCCATGTTTGTTGGAAGTCAATAAAGGTAAATGATATTGTAATATTGATAAAACATTAGTCTGTCAAAAATGCAGTAAATTTAATTATCATTTTTTTTTTTATTGTAGTTCAAACACTTGACAAATTGATACTGAAACACCAAAAAAATTATTTTCACTCATATATTATGTCTTTCACACAGAAAATAGCAATCACTTTTAAACGTTTACAAAAATGTCTTTAAACCTCTCCCAACACACATGCATTAATTTCTTAAAGAGCCCTTTGATGGGTTCCAATAATCAGGTTTCAAACATTGTCATTCCAAAGATATGAAATTGGCTGATAATATATCTTTTCACATACTGTGAAAACTTACACAAGTAACAATAATTATTCAAAGATCAAATCAAAGAAATTGCCCAAATATGTGTTTTTAGACCTTAAAAAATGCAAAACGTTTTCCTTGACATTGTATATTTTTACAAATAAATAAGTATGTTTTGCTCCAGTCACAACTTCAAAATAAACAAAAGTTATACAGAAAGAAAAAAAGAAATCCAAAGAATACCATTTCATGTGGTACTGAATTGGATATAATGATATTGTATGATTGTTACCTTTATTGAGGTATAGTATTGTTTATAAATATTGTTGTTTGCAAGTAACTTTTGCTAGAATAAAATTTAAACACTGAAAGGAATTTGTTTTATTTATCCCGCAGAATTTATCCTTTTTATCTCACATGGATGTAATCAGATCAGATAATAAGGGGATATTCTTTAAAAATGAATATGGTTGGGCAGGAAAGGATATTCAAAATACCCCCACAATCAACAAACTTTTACTAGAAAACTTCAAATAAAACTAGTGATAGTACAATGAGTGTGATCCAGGCCCACTGTCTAACAACAAAATTTCTTGTCCTACCCTCACACATCCATTCTAATGGGATGGTCCTTACTTCATTCTGCATGAATATTTTTCAAAATTCTTTGGAATTTTTATTAACTAAGATAAGAATGTGTATAAGAAAATAGTAGTCGGTGGATGTTCAAATATAGTCGCAGCACAGATGATTGATGCAGCAGACTATTGAGAACATTTTTCATTTTTTATGCCCTGCCTATGATAGTAGGGGGGCATATAGTGTTTGGGTCCGTCCTTCCATCCGTCCGTCTGTCCGTCCGTCCGTCCGTCCGTCCGTCCATCCGTCCGTCCATTTTCGTCCCAAGTCAGATTTACCCTCAGGTTGAAGTTTTTTTTTCTGTGAAGAATGTATGCTATTATCATGAAACTTTGTATTAATACACATTAGGGTATAATTAAACAAAAATCATAATAAAAATTTATCCTGGCTACCAATTTCATGCTTCACTGATCATGGAAAAAAGGGTGTAGTATGAGGTTTACCCTTAGGTTGAAGTTTTTTTTTCGGTGAAGGATGTATGATATTATCATGAAACTTTGTATAAATACACATTAGGGTATAATTAAACAAAACACATAATAAAAATTTATCCCGGCTACCAACTTCATGCTTCACTGTTCATGGAAAAAAGGGGGAAGTATGAGATTTACCCTTAGGTTGAAATTTTTTTCTGTGAAGAATGTATGCTATTACCATGAAATTTTGTATAAATACACATTAGGGTATAATTAAAAAAAAAATCATAATGAAAATTTATCCTGGCTACCAACTTCTTGCTTCACTGATGGAAAAAGGGGGTAGTATGAGGTTTACCCTTAGATGGAAGTTTTTTTCTGGGAATATTATCATGAAATTTTAGATCAATACACATTAAGGTATAATTAAACAAATATCATAATAGAAATTTATCCATGCTACCAATTTCATGCTTCACTGATCTTGGAAAAAGGGGATAATATGAGATTTAACCTCAGGTTTAAGTTTCTTTTCTGTGACAGATGTATGCTATTATCATGAAACTTCATATAAATACACATTAGGATATAAAAAAAAGAAAAAAAACAACAAATATTTACCCATGCCACCAACTTCATACCTCACTGATCATGAAATAAAGCATTGCTCAAAATAGTTGTGAGGCGGGCATTGTGTCCGTTAGACACATATTCTTGTTCTGCCTCAAATTGAATGTAGATTAAAGAGACAGTTAGAGATACAATGGATTTAATATGGCTAAAAAAACAAAAAGAATGACTATATGGAATTGAGTTGACAGAATAATGTAATCAAATATTAAAAGTTTCATGAAAATACAAAAGTAAGTGGGAACCGAACTGTCAATCCAAAACAAACAATCCAAGGACAATGGCAACATCAGAAACAAAAAAGAAAAAAACAGAGACACAACAAAACACGGTAAAGAAAAGAAAATGAAGACACACACACACAAAGATGAACAACACAGACCCAATAAAAAACCATGGGTGAGATCAGGTAGAGTTAGCATCTCCTGCTTCTTATAAGACAACACATTAAATAAGAAAAGCACAGCCTCATATGGAGGTTAGCCAATCTCATTAGTTAAGTCATTTTCACTCATGCATACTAATAATCAATTTATTTGTTGACAGTTATAAAATGTACAATTTTCAAAATTCTATAAATATTATTTCTACATCAATTTTGGATCAGATATGATCACGTTTGTTAATATTGATATACTAGTGAAAAAAAAAACGATTTCCTTATTTGGACATATTTTCTAATTATGGTCATGCTGCTTTGGTCTTTTTCCTTATATGCTTAGTCATGAACACTTCCGGTGACGTCATTGAAAAAAGGAGAGGGATGCTATTAGAGTGCACCCTTTTTGCCACTCCTTCAATTTCCAAACTTTATTGGCATGGCCTGGGAATCAATGTATTTCTTTGTTTAGCATCAATTTATGTTTGTCAAAAATTCTTCTGATTGTTGTGTTATTAGCTCAGTTATATTAATGACTCGATGTTCTCCATTCCCCTGATAGATGTTTCCTGTAACTTGAAGCCCATGGATGGTGTAATAGTTTAAACCTTCACAGCTTCTCTACCAGCTGTTCGATTTCAGACAGATAAACAACCTGTTTCTTTTTACTGCATCTTAATGTTCTGTGCTCTGACAATACTATTTCCTTCACTGAACAGCAAATAAGTTATAGATCTCACAAGGTTTCTTTATATTCTGTTTATCTGCTTACAGTTTACACTCCTTTTTGTGAAAATAGACTATACTGTTCAAGAAACATTTTTACTTTCATATCCCGCATTTAAAAAAATCATTTCTTAATATTATGTTTTCACACTGATGTTTTACATTGATACTAAATGTACATATAATTTCTACACCCTGTCTTATCCTTGTTCTTCTTTCTTTCCCTCTTTAGCTCACTTGGCTATAGCCAGGATGAGCTCTTGTCATCACTTTTCGTCCTTCACCCGTCCGTCGTCTGTCGTCCGTCGTCCGTCCGGTCTGACTTTTCACTCAAAAATCTTCTATGAATATACTGGGCCAATTTAGAACAACTTTGGCCATATTAGTCATTAGATGGTCCCCTTTAAAAAAGTTGTTTTTTCAGGTCAGCGCTATATCCAAGATGGCCGCCAGTGGGGATCATAGTTTTAACATTGGACCATATGGGAAAACGCATTCAAAGATCTTCTCTGAAACTTCTGAGCCAACTGGAACCAAGCTTGGCACAATTGTCTTTTAGTGGTTCCCTGCAAAAAAAGTAGTTTTCAGGCCCGCACTTTATGCAAGATGAAAATATTTAGGCAGTTGGAACAAAAATTAGACTCGATGGTCCCCTTTAGGAAAAGTTACAGTAAGTTTGCACCCCCATCCAAAATAGCTGCCATTCTGGATCATAGTTTAACTTAAGATAATATAACATCAATGTCTATTAATAAATTTGAAAATGATGCCCTTAAAACATTGGGATTTTTTTAACTGTATATGTCAGCCATGGCCCAGGTGAGCGATACAGGCTCTTGAACATGGAACATGGCTATGGGCAAATGGTAATTGCTTCTTGTCAAAGACAAAAAGATCAGATCAGTCACAAAATATAAATTGAGCAAGAGTTACATCGACGGATACAGGACGAAAAAGTAAAGACACAATTAAATGAGTGGCTTAAACGAATCACAATACATCAATATGACAAAATAAATTCAAAATGCGTAAATGAGCTCCATATCAAACGGTAATTTCATTAGAAAATAAATTATCTCGGCGGAAGGTGAGTGTTGCTATGGAGAAATGCTCGAACAACTAGGAATCGGAGTTATTTTTACTGTCCAACGCACAAGTGTTTGCTTTTGGCTTTGGTTTTAACAAATGATTACCCATTTCATTTCCTTTGACGAACTTGTTTTTTTTTTTTTTTTTTTTTTTTTTTTTCAGACTTGGATTGGTGAAATATTTATATTTCTTTGACTTCCGTTTCGTCTCTAACAATAATGCTTCCTGGATTAAAGTTTGTTTGACCCACTTAATATATGAATGGGCTCAGTCCTTTTATTTCAGCTTCCATTTTATAGATGATATTTTATCATTAAACAACCCTCGCTTTGGTGATTTTCTTCATCTTATCTATCCAAAAGAGCTCGAAATTAAGGGTACTACATATACTTCCAAATCGGCTTCGTTCCCTACCCCTCATCTTGAAATTGACAACAGAGGTACACTACAAACTAGGCTGTCTGACAAACGCGATGTCTTCACTTTTCCAATAGTCAACTTCCCTTTTCTTTATAGCAACATTCCAAAAGCACCGGCATATAGAGTTTACATCTGCCAACTCATTTGTTACTCAACGGCCTGTGGTCGATACACTGACTACATTGATAGAGTTCGGTTGCTTTCAAACAGGCTACATGAGCAAGAATATGTTTCCCATAACTTGAAGTCATTACACAGAAATTTTACGATCGACATCACGATCTTGTGGACCGCTTTGGAATATCTGTTTCCCAGATGACAACAGATCTTTCTCTTTTCCACTAAAATTTGTTTTTATCTACAGGAGTTGACATGTTCAATACGGGGGTGTCTAATAAGAAGCAGGAGATGCTTACTCTACCGGTGCACCTGAACTCGTCCATTTTTTTATTGGGTCCGTATTGATTATTTTTGTATATGTGCGTGTCTTCATTTTCTGCGCGTGCCTATGTTATGTCTTTGTTCTTTTTGTTAATCCGACGTTGCCATTGTCCTTGGATTGTTCTTTTTAGACTGACAGTTCGGTTCTCACTTACTTCAATACCTATGTGGCTGGTATTGTTTTTTTTTTGGTGTTAATGCTCTTGTTGAATTGTTTGTTGAAAATAGCTTTGAAACCTTTTACAAAAATCGTTTTCGCTCTCTACCTGACACAAAATTACAGTCAGAGCTTTCATGGGGTAAATGCAATAAGATATTAGTAAAAACGTCAAACCATTGCTTGATTTAACAATACATTTGTAGAGACTTTGTCTCCTGTGCGTTTACTCCATATATTTTCATTGCTCACATATATTTTGACATTGTGATAGTGTGCAGATTCATCAATCTTTTCCCAGAAATTAACCATTCTAATACAATTTTGACTAGACGAAATCTGATTTTTTATGTAATAATGGATCAGGGAAGCAAGCCGTTACTGCACACTGCACTGATATAGAAAGTCTGCTTTGTCTTCATATATAAAAGGATGGCCAACAGCTCCCTACATATTCCACTTTGTTCTCAGCCGAAGCAAGAACAATTTTCTCCCTTTCCTTTTTGTACCACAGCCCCCTTATACACAACTTCAAAAAATAATGTTTCTTTAAACAATTCTGATTAAGTCTTTACGTTTCCTCAATTTATTGTGAAACCAATTTTAATGTGACATGTTTTAGATATTAATGTCGAACATAATTACACCAATAACATCCTGTTCAAATATTCACCTCTGACCTGTTACATCACCACAGACGTGATTACTTCCTTTTTATTTTTTACAGGATTTTCCATTTTTTGTAGAAAAATCAGATGACAGCATCAAAGTCAGCTGTCATATTTTTATGTTCAGTTACATCTAGTTTTATGTGAATTTATTAAAAGTTGTCAAGTTTCTTATCATGTTTACCAAGTCTCTTCAAATGAAAAAGATTTTCCAACATTTCGTGCAAGACTGAAGGGCAGATTTGTTGCTTTTTATTTCCTTGTTTACAAGTGTACAAAAGTAAATGTCGGATATATCAACAAAAAATTGAAATACACATCTGCTCAATTTCTTGATGTATTAATGTATAAAAAAAACAAATTTTCATCAGCACGTATAGATGCCATGCATTATTGGTCAAGCAGAAAACTCAACTTTCTAAGAATGAGGACGTTTTGATTTTGAGAAAAAAAAACACATTTATAAACAAAACGTTATTTAAAACTCTAAACTTCCTCAATTTTTATCAAACAAAATTAATGTTTTTCAGAAAGGAAACCACATCATGTATTTACGTGCAGCATAAATGTTGATTTTACAACAGGCACAAATGGGAAATTTGGTCGAAACAAGCTTATCATTTTTTTCTCCATAAATATTTCATACTGAATTACTTAGTAATTATTTTTGAGTATCGGTATAATCATAAAAGGTAGAAAAAAAGTTCTATGTCCAGCGCGATTCAATTGTGAGGTTTCAAATCCATGAAAACACTACATATCCTTTTATCTGTTAAAAAGAATTAATATACGCATCCTCTGAAAGCATTTTTTTAATCAAAAGTCTACAAACAAAAACAAAAAAAAACGTATTACCAGATAACAAGTATAGCAACAATATTTTACTGATTTTTTTCTTTGAAAATTCATAATCCCTGCTGTGAACCTTATATCTACAGTCATAAGTAATAAATTTAACATAGAATCTACCATAGTTTGTAAATAATGGTAAAAGATCAACACAGTATCAAAGAATATACACGATTTGAAACATTAAAAATGTCAGTCACTACAGATTTTATATGATGTAATTTATATAAAATTTATAGATGTAGACCCGTTTAAGTACGAAATCCATTTGCATGAATATGACGGGACTGTATACACTTCTCGTGGTAAGCTTTTATATAATCTTTAGTTAATTATCGCGATCTTGAAATTTTATTAAGTTCATAATTGAATACAAACGATTTGAAAAAAAACATTTATTACTTCTGGTGCAAAAAATAACTTAATGAATACATCTTCTAAAATAAATCGTGAGCTAATTATTTTTTTTTTAATTAACATGTTCACATATTCCAAATTGATATTGAATATTGAATTAACGGTGTACAATTCGTTGTTTATTTTCTGCAACTTTATAGCTACATATGATGGATTAGTGGACAACCTTGTCAAATTCCTATATTAAATAAGCGTAAATAATGAACTGTGGACTTAGTTTCTGCAGATGCGCATTTCGACAACTTTCTTCTCTTCAGTGCAGATCAAATTCAAACATTTGGAAGTGCCTAAACCGAAATACGTGTAATTGCTTTAGCTTCCTTTTCATTATTATGACATATTAAGAATAGTTCTGAATTTGAGTTGAGCCATTTTGCAAACACAAAATAAGGAAATATGAAAAAAAATCAACACTTCTTTACTATATTTTCAGACTCTGTACCTCTTTAAAACGACTGTTACACAGACTGTAACTAGATACAGAAATCCATGGGTGGATTTAGTTCGTCAAATATCATGCAGGGTATGTTAGAAGTTGGATATTTATCAACTGGTCTAAGCGCAAAACACATACACAAACACGATGAGTCACACTTACCCAAAAAGATAAATAAAACATTAGAGATGTGTTTGACGTAAAAGTATACAAATATGTTTTTTTAAGAATCATAAAAACTTTAGACATTTCTGTAAAATATATCTAAAATTAAGGTGTCTGCAGGGTATTATTTTCCTATTATAGAATTTTGTAAAATTTTCTGTGTAGAAACATAATTGTATTATTGTTCAAAATGTAAAATTAAATTTGGGGGGGTCACCGTGCATTTAAGCGCAAAAACTGAAATTGAAAACTTCAGGATTTTACATAGAAATGATAGGGAAAATGATCGTATGAAAGTATAGCTTGAAAAGTCTATTATTCATTTTGTTCATACCTTGTTTTGAAATTCTTATGTAGCGTACATATATTAAATAAAAATTAGGGGTCACCGTTGAAATAAGACAGATAAATTGCGAAATGTTAATTTCTGTAGTGATATTTATGTTAAATTCTTTTATCAAATTATCTCCCTTGAATAATTTCTGTGTTTCCGTAAATCCAGCAACATATTTAAAGCTCATGTGTTTTAGATCACCTTTTTGGTAATGGTAATGTTATAAAAGAGATAAGGAATAAAAAATTTGTAAGTACATTGAAACTTTTTTATATTTAAAATAACTATTTTATTAAGTTTCTTAATAAATGAAACCTAAATGAACAAGTATTAGACAAAAATGGCGGAATAATACCACTGAAACACCTTAATTTATATCCATTGCTATTTCCACTTACTATTGTCTCGAACAATGTACGTGTTTTCCTTGTCCTTGTTTGTTAACACAATATGTAGGAACTATGAAAAGTATGATAGGACAGCCTACCTTCGTTGTAGTATGTAGATTTAAATAGCCATTAAATAGAATGAGCAACGGAATCTTAAGCTAACTCTTTTAAGCGGCTAGCTAGATCGATAAAGATATTACCTTGGTGAATTTTGTCGGGAGAATATTGCTCCCCGTTAAATACTCGCAGTTGTTAGAAGGAGCTAAATAGGGTATGTGTATGAGATTTGTTTTGGAGTCACACTTACAAATATGATGACTCTAGAAGTGGGGAAAAGGTGTTTGGGACAACCTACATCCGTTGTAGTAGGTAGATTTAAATAGCTAGCAAATCGAGTGAGCTAACGGAGCGATTCTTTAGCTCTCTTAGTTAAACGGCTGGCTAGAGTGATAGTGGTCCAGGGTTCGATCCCGTAGGTTACCTTGGGGGATTTTGTAGGGAGACTCTAGCTCTCTGGTTACAATAAAAAAAGTTAGAGAGTAATTGCAGCAAACAAGACAAGGTGTAATGTCCTAAGGCTAATACAAGACAAAAGAAAAAACAAAAATGTATTTAGATTTACTTGGAGAATTCAACATTTACCCAACTAATCAGAAAATGAGTATAAAATTAACATAACATGTGAAACATCCGACACTTGACAAACATGGCGACTTCAACCGTTGTTTTTATGTTGGTTAGTGTTTTTCAAGTGTTGGGCCAACATTATGTTAATATTATGTATTGTAGTTTGGCCAACACTGGGCCAACACATAAACCATTGACCAACGGTACAACATATTGCAAACGTAAGCTTTCTGTCGGAGAGATACATCAACTATTCTTTGTTATTAATTGTAATTATGTTCTCTTGGTAATACCAGGTAATAATATTGTAAAGCACTGGCGGATCCAGAGGGGGGTTCCGGGGGTTGGAAACCCCTTTTTTCTGGACAATCATTAATTTTTAATAAATATCCTGATGTTTTATTAAGAAATACCCCCACCCCCACCCCCACCCCCAAATAATAATTTTCGCGCCTCGTTCCGCTCGGCGAAATTTCCTCTCATTTCCAATTGGAACCCCTTTTCTAATTGCCTGGATCCGCGCCTATTTTAAGGTATATAAAAATTGCACATATGAAAATGTGGGATACAGAGTCTTACCAAGAGATAAAACATACACTAGTTATTGTGTCGTATATATATGCTTGTTAACGTTATATTTAAGTCAGATGATATTTGAAGAAATTATATATAAACTAAAACTCAACCTATACAGTTTTTCCAAAAAAAACGATGCCAATATATGTTATAATACCGTATAAGTGGTTATTTTTTTGAGGACTTAATTTTCGCTTTATTCGCGGTTCTAATGTATCGGAAATTTCATACCGCGAAATATAATTCATTTGAAACTTTATAGAATAAATGATATGGAATCGCGAAATTTGCGATCCGCGACAATAACCATTTATACGGTTTATATTAATATGAAAAGAAGTCTTTAATATCGAATATCAGCGCAATACTGTCTGTAATGAAGATAATTTACATTAACTCTTGAAAGAAATTAAGGTTTCTGATTTAATTTGTTGTAGGGAGTAACATGCAATTTCCAGGAAACTTGTGACCTACAGGTTGTTTGCACTCCATTTGGCGATTGTGGTCAAAGAGCCACCTGCCTACAGATCCCCTTTCCAAGAAACACAGTCTGTCCCGATCCATTTACAAACGCTGGACCTCCATACACTGTGGAATGTTTTGATGACGCAGGCTGTCAAGAGCCTATGGTATGTTGCCATAGCTATGCAAAGAGTTACTGCCATATGCCACCATTCACAACACCGGGTGGAACGGCTGCAAATAGTGGTACTGCTCCTACAACTAATGTTGTCGTTGAACCTGTTTCGGAATCAGCCCTTATGAATCAAGGGAATAGCGGAAATCCTGGTAATCCTGGAAACGCAAATTCTGGAAACAGTGGCTCTCCTGGTCAAAGTAGTAGCCGTGGTGGTAGGAGTGTGGTAATTGCTAGGTCGGATTTCTTTGATCCACAAGGTTTTCGAAGGCAGCAAAGGCAAAACTGGCAAAATTCCATAGACAGACGACGACGACAGCAATTAAATTCTCTTAACTCGTCGGTAAGAACTTCCGGAGAAGGAAGGGAAGCAAATACGGTTGGGGGAGCCACCGCCGTTATACGAGACGACGGTTTTCGAGCTACCTTAAGAAGAAATCTGGATGGTGGCGGATTAACTCTTCAAATAAGTGGTCAAGGAGAACCAGGTAGTAGATCTTTTGTTGATGTTAATGGGATACGAATTACGGGAGATGGTGTTCCTGGAATAACAAGAATAAGAGATGAGGACACAAATGGCGATGATAGAACGCGTACCAGTGTAAGGACCAGAATACGACCAGACGACCGCGGAGCACCAAGAGGAGGAGTATTGAGAAACGATGGAAGATCTAGGACTCCTGGAAGTCGCGCTGGCCAGCCAGCACAAATTAGAGTTGGATCAGATACACAGCCAACTAGCGGTACCCCGGGTGCTCCAGCAGGCGGTCAAAGAGCACAAGCAAGTTCTGGAACAGCAATTCGTCCATCTAGAATTCAAGGGTCAAGGGGAGTTGAAGGTGTAGGCAGTGCCGGAGGTCCCACTGTTAGGGTGAATGTGCAACCAGAATCTGGCCCCAGACCTTTCATAAGAAAAGTTGATCTATGGAAAGGTCATGGATTTTATGGAGACAGGAGGCGAATCCTTGGAGACGTTCAATTTGAAGGTTTCAATGGATTTGCCAATAGGTTTCAAGCAGGTGTAGGAGGAAACCAAATACTCCGTTGAAATTAATTTTAATATGGTTTTGTGTTTATGCTTTTATAACCATTAAGATTTAATTGAATAAACTTCCTGTAATGTGTTTCTTATTTCAAAGGTACAATCCTGTCAGATCTCGATATATTAAATTGCAAAGTTGACATTTACTATCAAATTTTATTGAAATTATTGTGCAATGGTAATAAAATTTATTTTATAGGACGTGTAGTTGAAATTAAATGATAATTCAAATATGGTCTTGATATATTTTGAATAATCGTATACAAATAAAAAAAAACAAATCGTAAAGAAAATAAATTAACAGTAACTTCGGTATTTTGATCATTCATACATTCATAAGCACAAAACGTTAACTTCGAAAAGACAGTTAAGTTGTAGACATGCCTCCCGCAACATATTCATAAATTAATCAATACTGAAAAAGTAAAAAGCGAAACGCCAAAAGATACAATGGAAGTAGAATACGGAAGGAACAAAGGGTATGGTAATTGTAAAGTCCATAGACATGGCAAAAACGGGTACACAGAAAAAAAACATGACGTCAAGATGAAGAACAACAATAAAAGTGTTGTTCCCGTGATTACTTGGTTTTACCATGTATTTGTAGAGACTTTTTCTCATGTACAATAATCCATATTCTCTAATGATATGTCAAGTTTAAACTGGTTTCGACCCGATGGATAAATTTTCTTTATTCAACGTATGTTGAATAAAGCCCCGTGCTATTTCCCGCCAAATCTATTCGGAATACAATTCTCGGTGTTTATCATTGATCATTAGAGAAAAAGATTACACCACTTTATCCCGATTATTTCTTCATTTTATCCACTCTCGATAGTTAAATTTGAAAATTTTAAAATGCTCGGCAAGCCTCGCAATTAAAATTTTAAAATTTAACTATCTCTAGTGGAAAAAATATGGTAATGAACGGGATCTTGTGGTGTAATCTATATTTCTATAATTGTAAATAGATTTAATGATACAGTCACAAAACAAGGAAATAAAAACACTATACAAAAATATGGTAAATATATAGAATCCACAATCGCATCTAGTGAGAAAAGGATTTCCATATCTCTTGCGTTATAATAGCTTCACAAGGGCCACGTTGTTTGTGTGCTTTTGGTATGTCTATAATTTTTATCTTATCGTCTTTCCCTGCGCATTCTGCAGAGCACTTCCGTAAAAGCCATATCCGGTTGACCCGAACTTATCAAGAGGTTGACCTTGATTTATCGAGGAAGTTCTCCCAACGTTTGACAAGCAATATCCTTTTTACCCGTTTCGTAAGAAATAAATCTTAATTAGATAAAGAATCTATTACATTTTCTGTTTTCGATTTTGTAAAAAAAAATTACCGTCACCAATACAGAAAAATACAAACAAGACGTTCGAAAAACTACGGAAACTAGTTTGCTGATAACTTCAGCAGAGCCACCATTTTGTTTACATTCTGACGTCATAAAAGTGCCTAGGAACTGGAAAGTAAATGTAATCAATAACGAAATTCTGCAATGAAAAAACTTACTTTATTTCGAATTCCTAAATTGGTTCGATCAAAACATTTCCGATTTTAATAACGTTAACCGACAAAAAATATTGTACATTCATAAAAATAACTACAAAACATTTCTCATTTTGTAAAAATGGGAATGAACCTCATTTCCCGCGCTACATTGGGAAAATTTTACACAAAACTCATAAACTACTTTATAGAAAGAAGAAATAAAAGACGATAAACAAGTTATCTGAATTTTGAAAGCTGGAATATTTATACTATTACTAAACCGAGATTCAGATTATCGCAAAATATTCAACGAATGATCGAACAACGCAGTAATTCACGAATGCGCGCAGCGCATGAGTGAATTACAGTGTTTTTCGATCATGAATTGAATATATTCGATAATCAAAATCTAGGATTAGTTATTGTTTTTATTATATAGATCAGTTCTTTCATAATTAATGGTTTAATATAAGAGTCTTTCCATGAACTACGTTTTCCATGTAAATCCGCCGAGACGTTTACTTAACAACAACGTTGACGACGTCTATTGTGACGTCACTTCCTCATATGGCAAAATCAGGGTCACTTTTTTATTCATGAGGTCATGAATTATTCATAACGTCGATGACGTCACAATACATAACTTTAGAATCAATTTCGGAAGGCATAAACATCCCGCGTCAACATACAATTTTTAAATAATAAATTTCTACCCAATTGGTACCTCACATTCCATAGATGATCACATGATCGCTTGTTTACAAAATTAGAACACCGGTGCAGACGACAAGACAAGTTTCTGCAGATGGAATTGGTTTGTATTTAGACTTTGAT
>MJUU01013849.1:0-50688 GCA_002080025.1 Modiolus philippinarum | reverse complement strand
CCCCCCCTTCAGGTTAAATGGTCGGTCCCTAAAGTGTTAAGCAATAAAAACTCATAGGAAGTGGAGATTAACATCATTTAATTTTGGCAACCCAAATTACCGTTCGGTTATTGGGGTTTTCTATGCTAACACAGGATTACCGACCCGGTAAACAAGGTTTTCCGGTGATGATCTTGGTTTACCTTAGTTTGGTTAATTTCGCGTGCCATCGGAGATTTCTGTGTCAAATTTACTATTAAAGGATGATGTTGTTGATGTGTTAGCTGACGACACAGAATATGAGTATTTTTTTTTATTTAAAGAAATACTTGCTTATCTTAAATGTACACAAAGGAACCAGTAGGAACCAATGTTGTTAAGGGATTTACTACAAAAAGAAAGCTGATTGACCATTCCAATATCGAATTGTCAAAGACAAAACTGCAATAATTTACACTATCGCCGTCAGTTTTTAATTAATGACCTAAAAGGAAATATGACTATCACTATTTCTGACAGTCAACACCAGGATATTTTAGACAGTATGGAAGTCAAATGCATTTTAATATATCAAAAAATAAATGTATTAAACATACTATATCATTTTCCATTCAAATACGCCATACCATGCATACGAATGAAAAAAATATTGCGTTTACTCTTGCTTATAAACATGGAATATATTCTTATACGAAAAACAACTTTTTGTAAAAAAAAAATAATGCTTATATTGGTATATGAATTTATGCGCGAATTTGTCAAACTTGCGAAAATGTCAATATATTTTTAAACTTTTCACGTCTAATTTTTAAAAGGCATGGATTTTAGAGCCCAAAAACCGTCTGCCGGTACCGGAGTATACCCTATGCATTTAGTATTTGAAAACAGATTCCACGTACATTGAAACATCAAATTTTATAATGAAATTTTTAAGCAAACGGACAGCCTACAAAATTTGCACTATAAAACAAGTAAAATGTCCCCATTTTTTTATTTGACCATGTCCATATGGTTAGATAATTGCTAATTTTCTATTGTCAAATACAACAATAGATTGAAATAAAGGTTTTATCTTAATTATAATTCAAGAGTAATTGATTTCTGACGTCGACGTTACTTGCAATTATTAGCTAGGCTATGGAATAGCCTAGCTATATAGATAGTTCTTGGGGGAAAGTGAGGAGTACGCTTGCGCAGTGAGGAGAACGCATGCACAGAAGACTATTGACCAATAGGAATTTCAGATTCTCGAACATCAAAATGGCGTCCAGTTTCGTCCTGATAAAACGGGGCGGGGTTTAATTTTTCTGTTTCCTTGTGGAAGTTGAAAAGTATTATAAACATTTACTAAAGATGGTACTGGGAACAGGTTTGAAGAGGATGATGGGAATCGCTTATCCAGATTTATAAATATAGATATGATAAAAAAAATAAGAACAGTAATGTATAAATTTTCTATGCGGGGTAGTCAGGTCATAATACGGAAAGCCTGACCGCGAACCATTGTAGCCAAACTGTGTGGATAAACGCCACGCTCCATGCAGTATAAAGACCCCTTCCATATTTCTCTAAAGAGAGCAGACGCATTGGGAGTCGGTATGGAAGGCTAAATTTCCTGCCCCTACCCATTACTCCCTTTTTCCAGTGGCATTCAAAAGTCGTTGCCCCGCTTGTCCCTTCCACCTTTGTTTCTTTCTTCTTTTGCTTTCAATTTTTTGAATTGATTAACTTGTTCTCGTCCTTATATAGCTGAAATATTGCTCACTGGACGTTAAACTCTAACTAATCAATCAATCAATCAATCAATAAAACCAAAAGATGAGGTATTGCGCAATAATCAATAATATACGAATACTGTAAAAAGACTTTTCAATTGTGTTTTACAAAGCGTGATTGTAGTTTGTGGAGATGCTTAGGCCCGGTTACTCAGGCAATGGAGAACGAGAGGTGGAAAGAGATAGAATTGCGTTTTTTGCGGAAGAATAAAGAGCTACCCTAGGAGAACGCAAAAACAAAAACAAAAGCACGACACTACTTGGAATTGCTGTTGGCAAAAAATTAGAGGTTTGATCGAATCGGTGACTGTTTTATCACATGTGCATTGATTTGAGTATACAAATTCTCTTATCCGGACATCCGGGCACTTTACCTGCGGAGGAGGTGAAAAAGTCCACATTTCGCTATATGTCTAAGTAACTTCAACTTTAATTTATTCATTCATTTTTCAAGATATTTAAATGAAACTCGGAATATGCATTTGGAACATCAATATAAACATCATATCCTATTTTCAAGATCATAGTTATTATAACACCGAATATATTGCAATTTAAAATATCGTTTTTTTATATAGATTATAACTGTAAACATCGATCGCGTCACCGCCTATATTGGGGGTGTAAGATTAAATCGACTGATCGGATTGGTCAATTCAGCTTTGTGATGTCACGCCGGATAAGAGAATACATCATGAGCAACCACACCCTTGTCAATCAAACACGTAATTTTCTATCCAAGGCTATTCCATAGCCTAGCGTATCGTTTTTATTTCATAAAAACCATTATCCGATTTATATCATCCACTTATGTTTATAAAGTCCCCTCGTGTTTTCTAGTTAAAAAAGTTATAATATTCAACGTTACGTTTATAGACGCAACAACGTGCGTAACGTCATTGTGAATTGTGAATAATTGCACTTTTGTAACCTAGACTGATCTGCCACTAAAATTTGTTTTTCCTCTACCGGATTTGAAGTGTTCAACACGGCGGGTGTCTTATACGAAGCAAGAGATGCTTACTCTACTGGTGCACCTTATCTCACCTATGGTTTTTTATTTGGTCCGTGTTGTTCATTTTTGTATATGTGTGTGTCTTCATTTTACTTTTCTGTGCCGTGCTCATGTTATGTCTCTGTTATTTTGTTTTTCCGATGTTGCCATTGTCCTTGGATTATTTGGTTTCGATTGACGGTTCGGTTCTCACTTACTTTAAACGCACAATACAGATGGAGTTGTAATTCTGCCCATATTCACACGCAATAATATGCTTTTCCTGGGATTTCAAAGTCTTAAGCTAGTGCTAAATCCGTTGGATGTGTTTCTACCCGTAATTATTGATATTGTAACATCCTTCATGTAGGCTTAATGCTTCAGAGTGTTAGAGTGGTGCAATTGCGTGGCTGCGGATATAAACGTAGTTAGATAACTGATTTTGCCTTCCTTTCGGTTTTTGCTCTGTTAAAATGCATTTGATTAAAAGCAGTTGTAGTTTTCGCCTCATGTGAGCTGTGTACTGTTATGCAACAATTTTAGATGAAATAAAACGTAACAAATTGAAATTAGGTAAATGCGAATGATTATGTCATAAAACAAATAGAACAGTGCAAAGCTGTACAATCAACGGAAATAGCGCCGATAAACTAAACAATGCTAGATGTTCCAGACAGAAGTGTTTTGACCCATTCATAATGGCATTTTCCTATTTGTTGTTGTTGAACTCACTTTGAAATGTGATATTCAAAATAGCATTAATACAGTTCACAATCCGGAAATGATATCACGTAAGTGCATTTTAAATTGAATTAAACTGTACTGAAAAGCATTGTAGGGGGTATCAGGACATGCAATTTAAATCCATAAAACCAATAGACAGTTACATAATAACCGAGAATGTTTCTTGCGG
Source organism: Modiolus philippinarum (assembly GCA_002080025.1). Classification (NCBI taxonomy): domain Eukaryota; kingdom Metazoa; phylum Mollusca; class Bivalvia; order Mytilida; family Modiolidae; genus Modiolus; species Modiolus philippinarum. The sequence goes on along the minus strand of MJUU01013849.1, from coordinate 47,027 downwards.
ACCTGATTTGAAACATGCATTATCCTAACAAAATCATAATTTCCAATATGTGTTCTTTTGTTCCAAACGTCATTCTTCCGGGACAATGCACAAACTTACTCAGTTGAGCACTTAATTCAATAGCACAGTAGTTACCATGAAAACCGCTGATGCATTTGAAATAGGCAAAACACTACGGCGAGTGATGAGCGAGAGAAACTGGAACATTAACAGAAAGATTTGCTTCACAAATTCAATTTTTCGCGGAAAATCGTAGAGCATTATTTTCAATCATCATCATAAAATATTCAGATATCGATTTTATGGCCCTGTCACACTAAAACGCACAATCCCAACGTGTGCCAAGCGTGTGAGAATATTTTCGTACACGCTGGTGAGCGTTGTATAAGTTAGACTCACGTTTGTAACACGTTGTAGAGTGAGATCTGCCAGCCCGTGAGAACTGCCAGTTCCGTTTCCGGAAAAATACAATGTCTCTTCCGGTGTGAGATTTGGAAGCAAATAGTGACTTCCGGTCAAGAAATCGAAGTGAAAGTAGAAAAATGAAAGCACACGTGTGGGAATACTGAATGTAAGTATGATGAAACAAACTACATATGTATATCATATGATTAGATACTGTATGCTTCTAAGTGATAAGGTCTTTCTCATATTTGTCTACGAGCTACAACAAATGTAGAGTCATTTTACACTATATGACGAGTGCAAAATCCAAAAAGAAAGGAAATGGGGTAAATGTCAAGGAGACAACTTATTCCATATCCAGGTTTAAACGACCCAAAGATTGACAAGCTGACATCCACCAAAATCAGCTATTATTATGCACTCCGTGAATACCAAGAGCACCTAAGCTGACAAGAATGATTTTTGGAAACAAACACTTTAACAGTTATGTTTACTTTAAGAGCCATGATGTGATTGTTTTCGATTTTAACAAATATGCGTTTCTTGAATCTTGTATCACAGGACAAGTGCTGTCAATATAATGACTTATAAACTTGTCAAGTATTTCAGAGTGTTCAACCATACCAATCTAGCATTTCTTGAGTTATGTGAAATACTGATCCTGATATCCTGGTATAATAATCCAAAATGGGACCAGGCTACCAATTCTCAAAGTTATAAATACTCAAAAATGATCAAATATACATTTCTTGATTTATATATGATAAGTTATTGGTTTAATAATCCAAAATAGGGCCAGGCTGCCAATTCTCACGGGTGTGAAATACTCAAAAATGATCAAATATACATCTCTTGATTTATATATGATAGGGTATTGGTATAATAATCCAAAATAGGGCCAGGATGCCAATTCTCACAGGTGTGAAACACTCAAAAATGATCAAATATACATTTCTTGATTTATATATGATAGGCTTTTGGTATAATAATCCAAAATAGGGCCAGGCTTCCAATTCTCACAGCTGTGAAACACTAAAAAAGGATCATATATACATTTCTTGTTTTATTTATGATAGGGTATTGGTATAATAATCCAAAATTTGGCCAGGCTGGCAATTTTCACGGCTGTGATATTCTCAATAATGATCAAATATACATTTTTTGATTTATATATGATAAGTTACTGGTATAGTAATCGGAAATAGGGCCAGGCTTCCAATTCTCACGGGTGTGAAATGCTCAAAAATGGTAAAATATACATTTCTTGATTTATATATGATAGGTTATTGGTATAATAATCCAAAATAGGGCCAGACTGCCAATTATCACGGGTGTTAAATACTCAAAAATGATCAAATATACATTGTATTGGTATAATAATCCAAAATAGGGCCAGGCTGCCAATTCTCACGGGTGTGAAATGCTCTAAAATGATCAAATATACATTTCTTGATATATATATGATAGGGTATTGGTATAATAATCCAAAATAGGGCCAGGCTGCCAATTCTCATGGCTGTGATATTCTCAATAATGATCAAATATACATTTCTTGATTTATATATGATAAGTTACTGGTATAATAATCCAAAATAATGCCAAGCTGTCAACTCTAACGGGGGTGAAATGCTCAAAAATGATCAAATATACATTTCTTGATTTATATATGATAGGGTATTGGTATAATAACCCAAAATATGGCCAGGCTGCGAATTCTCACGGGTGTGAAATGCTCAAAAATGATCAAATATACATTTCTTGATTTATATATGATAGGGTATTGGTATAATAATTCAAAATTGTGCCAGGCTGCCAATTCTCAAGGGTGTGAAATGCTCAAAAATGATCAAATATACATTTGTTGATTTATATATGATAGGGTATTGGTATAATAACCCAAAATATGGCCAGGCTGCCAATTCTCACGGGTGTGAAATGCTCAAAAATGGTCAAATATACATTTCTTGTTTTATGATAGGGTATTGGTATAATAATTCAAAATTGGGCCAGGCTGGCAATTCTCACGGCTGTGATATTCTCAATAATAATCAAATATACATTTCTTGATTTATATATGATAAGTTACTGGTATAGTAATCGGAAATAGGGCCAGGCTTCCAATTCTCACGGGTGTGAAATGCTCAAAAATGATCAAATATACATTTCTTTATTTATATATGATAGGGTATTGGTATAATAACCCAAAATATGGCCAGGCTGTCAATTCTCACGGGTGTGAAATGCTCAAAAATGATCAAATATACATTTCTTGATTTATATATGATAGGGTATTGGTATAAGATCTCAGTCACTGTACATGGTATGATCATCTAACCTTGCATGTGCATGCATCTCTGATGGTAGGTCAGCATCCAGGCAAAATTAGGTCACTTTGACCTATATTTTCCGCTTGAGTTACTTACATTCAAGTTTACGTTCAAGTTCAGATCTCAGTCACTGTATATGGTAGGATCATCTTACCTTGCATGTGGATGCATCTCTGACGGTCGGTCAGCATCCAGGCAAAATTAAGTCACTTTGACCTATATTTTCCGCTTGAGTGACTTACATTCAAGTTTACGTCCAAGTTCAGATCTCAGTCACTGTACATGGTAGGATCATCTAACCTTGCATGTGCATGCATCTCTGACGGTAGGTCAGCATCCAGGCAACATTAGATCACTTTGACCTACATTTTCCCGCATGATAGGGTACTGGTATAATAATCTAACATGGGGCCAGGTTGCCAATTCTCATGGCTGTGATATACTGAAAAATGATCAAATATATATTTCTTGATTTATAAATGATAGAGTACTGGTATAATAATCCAAAATAGGGCCAGGCTGCCAATTCTCATGGCTGTGAATTCTCAAAAATGATAAAATATACATTATGTGATTTATATACATTTTGTATACAATTTACATACCAAGTTTGAAGACAATTGGTATTTCCTTTACAAGTTTCAGTCGGAAACCCTTAAATTTGCCAAATTTTAAAGTTTCAAGGGGCATAACTAATGAACCCCTTGGACCTCTGAACACAAAATCGAACTTGACCTGTGTTCAGAAACCTTTCGGGGACTGATGGACAGACAGACACATGACTAAGGGTATCGCATTATACCTCGGAAATGTCTGTACATGTATAAAAGCACAGGAAAAAGTACCCAGCTGTAGAGCATCCACAAATGGGCATAATTCTTAAGAAATTATTCAACCAGTACCATTTTCAGACCCCTAATTTAGATTTTGACCTTTTGGAGTTTCACATATTAAAGGTCATTAAACATGTATCCAATGTGTAGGGATGAGCTATGCTCACAGTATTTCTAGTTTATTGACTAAAATTTTTTGAAAGATTAATGTGATAATATTATGTGAAGTTATCCTTTATTTTTTATTTTCAGGATCTTTGTCAACTGCTGACTCATGAACAGTGATGTACCAAAAAAAACACTTGGTGGTTTATAGGAAACAAGGCAGAATACTAGATGGTAAATCCTGTCAAGTTTTTACTCTTATGGTTATTTGAACTTATTTTTTCACATCTTAAGCAAGTTCCTCCAAATTTAGTTACATGTACTTCATTTGATTATTCCAACTTTATTCATCATTGTTGGGGCCCCGCCATGAAATGGTGGTGCCCTATAGTAATCAGTCTGTCTGTCCTTCTGTCCCTCTCTCTGTTAGCAAGCATTTCTATGTCGTACGATAATCAAGATTGCCTTCACCATTTTTTAAAGTTTTTTAACGCAAAGTTGAACTTTCCTTTTTGAGGAAAATCGCAAAATTAGTTTTGGGAAAAAACTTCTTTTTAATGTGAAAAAGTGCATATTTTGAGAATAAGCTATATGTCGTATGATAACTTTAGATTGCCTTCAGGGATTTTAATGATTTTGATACTCAAGGCTGAACTTGACCAAAGGAAGCTCCCTTTCTTTTTTGAGGAAAATCTGAAAACACTTTTGACGGAAAAACTTCGTTTTTATACCAAAATGTGCATATTTTGAGAATTGTTGTACAATAAATTAAGATTGTTTTAAAGGATTTATATGATTTAATACTCAAGGTTGGTCTTGACCAAAGAAAGTTCCCTTTTGATTTTGAAGAAAATCTGACAACAATTTTTTGGGAAAAACTTAGTTTTTAAATGAAAAAGTGCATATTTTGAGAATAAGCTCTATGTTGTATGATAACTTGAAATGACCATCACAGATTTTTATAAGTTTGATAAGTGTGTGACTGGATCAAAAGAAGGTCCCTAATGATTTTGAGGAGAATCATGAAACCATTTGGGGTGGAAGCTAAGTTTTTATATAAAAAATAAATATTTTGAGAATTAGCTATGTCATTATATCATTGAAATGACCTTGATATATTTTTCAATGTTTTGATTTGATCTGAACAGATGAGACATAAGTTATCAAAACATCCATATGCAGAAACTAAATTTACAATAACTTAGGATTTTTTTATTTATGTTTTTCCCTAAAAATTGTTTTATGATTTCCATGAAATTTCGCAATCAGGTTTTTGGGACACACAAAAGGGCGGGGCCCTTTCCGACTTTGTCAGTATTATAGTTGTCCTTGTTGTCATCTGTATACACTTTTTTTGGTTTTTTTCTTGTTTTTTTGTTAATAACTTAAGTTCCATTTGACCAAGCCATATGAAATTTTAACGCATTATTGTACTGTCTCGCAAAAGAAAGCAAAGGATGATTTTGGGTTTTGTATAAACCATCCTTTATGAAAGTGGCCAAAAATTACCAGATTGGTTGTTTTGACTTTGCAGGTTGTAAAATATTTATTATTTATCAGATTTTTATGGGGTTTTTTACATTTTGGTCATTGGGAAATATAGTATCTATCATCATCATAGTTCTTCTGTCGAAAGGGTTAAATATTTAAAAGTTTGAGCTTGAACTATAAAAATATTTTTAAAAAAATAGATACAAAGAAAAAGCATCAAATTTTAATAACTTGTCTCCTATCTGAGCAATAAAGAGCCAAAATGGTTAATCAGCATATTATGTAAAATTCAATTTTATCTGATTTCAAGGGATTTTTATGCCCCGCCACGAAGTGGAAGGGGCATATAGATTTACCCTTGTCCGTACGTCCCGATGTTAAGTTTTGCATTTGGGTCCATATATTGGCAACCTCTTGTGGTATTTTGATAATATTACATCAGTACATGCACCTTGATAAGTACTAACAGATTCACCAACAATTAGGGATCCATGACCTACATTGTATGCTTGAGTGACTTTGGTTTAATTTTGCGTTAAAAGTCCATTTCTCAACAACTACGCATTATAACAATATGATGTTTCATCAAATCATTGACAATTAGGTGGCTTTGACCTATATTTTATGCTTGAATGACTTTGGTTAAATTTTGCGTTAAAGTCCATTTCTCAACAACTACACATTATAACAATATGATGTTTCATCAAATTAATTGCCTTGATGAGTACCATCCAAAACATTGACAGTTAGGTGGCTTTGACCTATATTTTACACTTGTGTGACTTTTGTTAAATTATGCATTTAAGTCCATTTCCGAACAACTACGCATTATACCAGAATGATGTTTGATCAAATTTATGGCCATTATGAGTACTGCCCAAATCATTGATAATTAGGTGGCTTTGACCTATATTTTATGCTTGAGTAACTTTTGTAAAATTTTGCATTTAAGTCAGTTTCTCATCAACTTAACATACTTTCCCAATGTTGTTGCATCATGCAAATATAAATCAACTTGACGAGTGCTATCCAAATCAAGGCCAATTAAGTGTCTTCGACCTACTGTTTATGCTTGAGTGAATTTTGGTAAATTTTGTGTTTTACATACTTTTCTCAACTACACACAACATCATTATATTTCTCATCTTTGTGAAAACTACCCAATTTTGGACAATTTGTTGACTTTGACTTCCATCGTATGCTTGAATGACTTTGTTAAATTTTTGCACCAGGATCATTGTTCAATTTACTTTAGGTTATATATTGTCATAAATTTGTCGACGGGGCATCCATGTCTTATACACACATTTTATAGTTTCTTCAGACTCCTATTTACATAAGTTTTCAGTAGTATGCCAGTGAGTTAAGTTTGCCATTCTGTAAATTAAAACAATTAACATGCAACTGAAATGTAGGTTGTAACAGACATTTAAATTATTATTTCAGAATGCTGAATGTGTTGATGTGGGTACCAGTATCCATCATGAGACATTTCCACTTATCCATGTTTCAGTAGTATGTTTAAGAAAGACTTTTATAAAATAGAATAAGATATCGGACCATAAGTGCGATGCCAGATTGCACGAAGAAGAAAGGCAAGGTGTTCCAATGCTGTGTTTGTGGCCACTAGCTTCATATTAAGTGCAGCTCATCATCACACGACAAGCGTATTTTATGTTTGTCCATGCTAAGATAAAGTAGATATTTGTGCGAATGAACTGATAATGCAGCATTTTGAACTTAAAATGGTCAATGGAAGCATACTGACTTATTTTGAACTTTACATCTATATAATTTGATACAGAATTCATTTATGTGTTAGTCTTCTTAGGTAAATGAGTAAATGTCTATAGACTGCATATGTATTTATTATAGAGTGTTTGTGAATTCTGTGTTTTTATTGAAAAACTAGCTTTTGTGAAGTTGTAGAAGTAGTACGAGTGGTAGTGTATAAGGAGGGTGAATGATTAAATATATATGTATAAATACTACCAGTCTGATTTTTGGTATGAAAAACAATTTTTATGGTCTCTCTACCAAATTGCATTCGAGGTACCTAAAAGAAATTCAAGTTACATCTGCCATGGGCAGTCTTAGTTTTATTTGACCTCATTTGAAAATCGTGAATCTGTTGCATCTTGAAAAATCAAGTGAAATGATATGGAGTAAATGTACAGGAGACAAAATCTCTTAACAATACATGTACATGTACAGAAAAATTAATTAAGCAAAGGAAAACTCTTCTATTGTTGTTCATCTTGAAGTCATCATGAAGTGCTCAACAAATCACTCATCCCTTAAAGCAAGTTTCATATGCATCCCTTAAAGTAAGTTTCATATGGTCCTTATAGCCGGGTGAGCAGAATTGATCACTAAATGTTAGTATAATGTTACACCCATGCTTCTATGTGTAGTACAGGATACAGGTATATAGGGATCACTATGATTGCCTTGTGTTGTTGTCTGTGTTTTGGATATCAGAAACTCCTTCAAGCTGGAAGTCAGATATGTGATCTAGTTGTTGTCCACCTTACGTGGTACACTTCAAATTTGATTTTTACTCATTTTATAGGCATGCCCAAACAGAATGCTCATTTGTGTCTGTAGCTCTATACATTTTCAATAAATAACTCCTTCAAAACTGTAGGTGAGATTTGAACAAAACATTCATGATAAAATGGCATCTGTTGTAAGCGTACTTTCCTTCCGGCGTGCAGTGAGATGTGGGCACTTAAAACAGGTGGTCTGGATTACATTTCGAAAATTACAAAAATAATTGCCAAAATTTGAAAGTATCAATAGTATATCCATATGAGAAATATCTCACGCACAAGTACACCATAACTGAAAAATATAGAGAGCATACATCTCTGGCACGGGGAATCGTTTTACGGACTCCACACTGCAGGAGAGACAAACTCCAGTCGTAAATGGTCAATAAAAGGATATGGAGTAAATGCACATGAGACAAAGTCTCTACAAATACATGGTAAAAAACAAGCAAAGGAACAATGCTTTTGTTGTTGTTCTTCATCTTGAAGTCACCATGAGGCCTTCAACAATGAGCTTTGCTCATACCTCATAGTAAGTTCAAGACGGCCCCTAGCAACGGTTTAAGCGGAATTCTTTGCTAATTGTCGAGCAACGCTACATCCATGTCTTTCTTGGTCATGGGTGCGGGATTAATTGTCAACAAACATCAATTAAACTGGCAAAGTGCTCTTACAATCACTGTCATCCTTTGCCCGACAAAAGCACTAGTGTCTTAAGCTAGTGGACAACTACAACATATAGACAAACACAGGGCACTCATCAAGTCGAATGTAAGAAAACTTGGGAGTAGAGAACAGTATGTTGATTTCTTAGGGAAAACCTTTTAATACTAGAAAAAAGTGAAAGAGCTTTAGTTGTAAAGAATATTATTGAAAAAAATAGTACCTGCCTCGTTATTATTCTATCCTCCTTAAGATTTCTCGATATGGAAAAAAAATATTAGAAGCAAATCACAAACCTTTAACCCCCCTCCCCCATTTCCCCAGCCCCACACTAACATGCATTTAAAATCAAATGATTCATTTTTTTTATCGGAAATTATTAGCGCTTGATACCACCAGAGACATATATAAAGTTACATTCAATTTTATGGCTCTGATGCAACTAACAGCTACTTTTCCTTTTATGTTTAAAATTACATCGTTTTCTCTCCCCTCTGCTGTCATATGTTTCATTTTCCTTGCCTTGTTGTGCATCGAGAAAACTGCAGTATGGAGTGTTTTTATATCTTATTTTTATTTTTTAAATTACTGCATCGAGAAAACTGCAGTATGGAGTGTTTTTATATCTTATTTTTATTTTTTAAATTACTAATCAATCGTACAGAAAGTGGTTCAGCTTTAAAATGCATTGGCATTGAGTACTATTGTACTTTCGATTTCAAGTTTAAAAACGGAAAAGGAACTGGCATTTCTCACGGCTGGTAAATCTCACGACCCCCTGCGTGAAATCCACAAGCCAGACAACAAACCGGAAACGGAACTGGCAGTTTTCACGGGACTGGCAGATCTCACGCTACAACGTTACAAACACGTCGACACGCGTTGGCGTACGTTGTTGAACGTTGGGTGCGTCGGAAAATTTTGAACATGCTCAAAATTTCACGACGTTCGCCAACGTGTTGTTGATAAGTTGTACAGACGTAAGACGAACGCAAGAGGTGCGTTATGCACGCAATGTGTGCGATATGTAGTAGTTTCTCGAAAGTTGTTTTAAACGTGTAGAGAACGCAAATCGGGCGTTCATGTAACTAAGGAGTAACGTATTAGCCGGTGTTTTATTATAAAAATAATGGTTAAAGAGCAAGAACAATTCCAAAATAATGTTTACTAAATAGCTGATTTATATCAGAATCGTACTGACATATTGTTTTGAAAAAAAATATTTTTTTTATTATTGAGGGACATATTCCTCTTGCAAATCTGTCATTTTTTTCGGTGGCATTTCTATCCATTTCTACATTTGCAAATGACACTGAGATGAAGAATTTCAAGCAGATATTACAAAGATCGTCAAAACGCTATACAGACGCTCTATGAATGCTAGAAGACCGTTATGGGTACGTTCGGTATGCGTCTAGTACGATAGTAAAACGCCTTTTGGGCGTTGCATACAAGTTATGGTTAAGTTTTCCGTGCGTTGTAGGCCGCTAACCTGACGCTATGAATGCGTCCAACACGGGAATTTCTGTGGGAATTTCTTCAATTTCTTCGGCGTGTGCCAACGTTCTTATAAAAATTCGCGAACGTCAGCACACGTTGGCTAGAACGCTATAGCGTGACAGGGCCTTTAGATTTTTTTTTCTTCTCTTAATTCCCCGAGGGTATTCACCAACCCAGCAGCTCGTACTTCGGTGCTGGCCCGAAAACTGATTTGTTTCGAAACTAGCAATATCTAAATTTAACAAAAATTAATTCAGACCTATGGAGTACAACGTATCTCCCTCTCGCATAGCTCTGCCCGTAGCTTAGTTTGACTTAACTGCTATTATATCCTATTAGTAATTTGTTCTCTATCAGCTTTTACGCATATTTTGGTATATGGATTTCTAAATGTTTTGATTTGGTCTGCACTGAAGAAATATAAGTTGATGAAATGCGCATATGCAGAAACTAAATTATCAGCAACCAGATGAAAATAATACCCTTTCTGCCATGAGATATTTTACTCCTAGGAAAGTTTAAATGGTATAAATCAACTCACAGAATCCCAAACTATATATACAATGTGGTTATCTCAATTGTCAAAACATAAGTATTTTTTCAACTTTTTGGTACAGAAAGACTAATGAATAAGATGACCTATGAGAATTGATTTCAAATTTTTATGTGGAAGAGTGGTAGAATATGTTGAAAAATCAAGGGTGTAGACTGTTGTACAAATTAAGTTCAATTCTAAAAAATCCTCAGGTTTTAGATTCAATTTTTGATACACCCCGCTTGTTGAGTATGTTTTTTTCACAGTATTTTTAGGTTAGTTTTGTTTTTATCCATATAACCCAAATAGAACACGAAATCTTACATACATGTACCACCCCCCTCCCCTAATTTTTTTAACTCCATGTTGTTAAAAGAAAATGTGTAAACAGATTTTACATACCTGACACATTTGCGTTAGTCCATATAATCCTAACACATAAAAATAGAGATTTTACATACTTTGCTTATTTGAGTCGGTCCATATTGCCAAAATACAACATGAAAATAGATATTTCACATACCCAACATATTTTATTTTAGCAACGAGGAAATATGGAGTAAATGTACATAAGACAAAATCATTAAAAAATACATGGTAAACAAATCAACAGAACAACGCTCTTATTGTTGTTCTTCATCTGGAAGTCGCCATGAGGCCTGCAACAATGGGCTCATAGTAAGTTCAAGACGGTCCCTAGCAACGGTCTGAGTGGAATTCATTGCTTATTGTCGAGCAATGCTACATCCATGCTTTTTATTTTCCATGAATGCGGGGTTGTCAACAATACAGAAATAACTTGCAAAGTGTTCTTACAATCAAGGCTAGCAGAATGTAATCACAACACTAGCCAACCACAGGTCACTTGTCCAGTCAAAAGTACGAAAACTTAACATAATAAAATCATGATATGTGGGCACATTAGACAGGTGTCAGAATAACAATTTGATATTCACAAAAAATAAAATGCCAAAATTTGAAAGTATGATAGTGCATCCACATGAGAAATTCTCTCAAGCACATGTGCATCATAACTGATATGTATCTGGTGCTTACATCTATCACACGGATAAGACTCCACTTAAGTCCATATTATCCAAACAGAATATGAAAATAGCTATTTAAATACCTGGTCATACCTGGTATATTTAGCTTCGCCATATTACCAAAATAGAACATGAAAAGAGATTTTAAATACCTGACACATTTGACTTTGTCCTTATTACCAGAATAGTACATAAGAGTAGATTTTTTTACATTATTGAAAAATTTCATTAAGTACACATTTCCAATAAGGAAATGTAAAAAAAACCGGTTTATCATACACAACAAATTTGCTTTTTGACACGCATGAATATAGCGCTAGCACATACTCGACATATTTACTTTAGTCACTATTACCCAAAAGCAACTTAAAGAAGATACTTTACAAATCTGACAAATTTAGTTTACTCCATAGTACCAAAAAAGAAGCACAAAAACAAAGTTTTATAATACACGACACATTTTCTTTGGTCAATATTACCCAAAGTGAGCAGGAAAGTAGTGATTTTGCATATCCGGCATATTAAGTTTAGTCCAAATAACATCAATAAAAACATCAAAATAGAGATTTTGCATGTCCAACATACTAGAATATTTTTAATACTACCCGACTTGACATGAAATCATAGATTTTAAATACTCAACATATTCTGCTTAACTCATTTTACCCAAGAAATATAGATTTTTTTATATAACCGACACATTTTCATTAGTCCATATTACTCAAAAAGAACATAAAAAAAGATTTTACATATCCACGCCCATTTTACCCAAACAGAACGGAACATGAAAGTAGATTTTACATGCAAGACAAATACAATTTTGTCCATATTACCCTAAAAGTTCATGAAAGAAAAGACTTTACACACCCGTCATATTTGCTTTAGTATAGAATGTCAAAATAGAGATTTTATGTTGGACACATTTGCTTTACCCAAATAAAACATGAAAATTGGGATACACGTCACAGTTTCACTTAGCAAAATTTGCCAGGGTCTATATTGTCCCTGATATTACAAAACATGGGAGTTGTGCAGAGTATGAAATTATATTTATTGTGAATTTTTTTTGTTATAAGCATCTACATTAAGAGAAACTATGTACTGAAATATTGTAATTATTGTACCTGCATGCCACATCTAATCAAAACCAGTGTTACTTTTGATTGATATGCTTCCGTGAATGATTATCTGTTATTACTTCGAATTCCTTCTCCCTAAGTGCTTAGTGAGATTATATAATTTATCAGGGGTATGGTATACTAAATACACATACACATTTATTTTAACATTCAATTTGATAATAGTAATTTTCAATGCAGACTTGGATAACAACGGTCATGACCAGAGCAGACTTGACAAGAACGGTCATGACCAGATCAGACATGGGTACAACAGACATTACTTCAGCAGCTTTTGGGAGCAGTCACGACTATGATTTAACAAGAACCATAATGGTGGGAATGAGCAGATGAAAACCAGTCACTATTCTGGGACTGTTCGAAGTCTGCTAAAAGTAAACTTCAAGTTAACATAGACCTGTTGTCATGAATGCTCTCTGAGTTAACTTACCGCAGAAATCATATTTACATCCTATTGCACGTATTAATCCTTTATACGTAATTTTTATAGTATTTACGAATATTGCTCTTACGTGCTAAATGGTGAAAGTATCAACACATCATAACTTATGTGTTTCCTGAAAGGCAACATGCCTTGAAACATTTATTGCCCATCTGAGCAACTTAACAGTGTTTGCAACGATTAAAGACACCTAGAACAAAATCAATTTTTTGTTGGAGAATGTCAACATTAGTCACTCCCAAAAGTTTGGTTCCCATGGTCATAACAACTTTAAATGAAAGAGAAAATGACATTCTAGCGGAACTGCATTCTAGCGGGTTGCCACTCTTTTCCTCATATGAAATTCAAGTGTCATCACTTATCCTCATAAACAAACAACGAATAGATATGAAGTATGTGCACATCAGACAAAAATCTCAACAAATACATGCTTTATTCAGTCATTTAACAATCCGTGCTCTTCATTTGTGGTGTTGTTTTGTTCTGCATTGTGTGAGACCACTAATGTCGGAAGACATCAGGTTTTATAACTGATGGTATGTCTGTTTGAAGTTGAATAAAAAAAATCACAATATTTTTTCCCAAAGATCAAGCAAAATCTAATTTGGTTTGAGTTCGTTCGATTTTTTTATTTTTAAAATTCGTTATAAAGAACAATTAGCGGAAACCAATGGTGGTCTCGTGCTCAGACCTGTTAACCTTTCTTAACCGGTATCAGTGTTCGAGAGGTAATGTGTCCGTAATCATCCGTATTTTGAGAATGTTTAACTGTTTATAAAACAAAAGCGATATATAACATAAATATTATTTCATTTCAGCTGTGGTGATCATTTCGTCATTTTTATCCACTGTTTTTATTTATACATCATTGTTTATATTGACTAATTCGAGTTTTACGTCGTGAGCAATATTTATGCTGTATATAGACAAAAACAAAAGAATTCAAAAGTAATATCTAAAAGAAGGAAATCTGGAAATGGGTAGGGGCAGGAAATTTAGCTTTCCATACGACCCCTGGTGGGTCTGCTCTTATTCGAGAAATATAGAAGAGGTATTTAAAACTGCTTGCGGCGTAGCGTTTCTCCATACAGTTTGTCTGCAATGGTTCGCGATCAGGCTTTCCTTGTTATAATCCGTGTACCCCATTACCACTGCAAAAATGTAAAAATGGGTAGGGGGCAGGAAATTAAGCCTTCCATGGGACCCCTAGCGACGAGGAAATTAGGCCCTCCATACGACCCCTAGCGAGTCTACTTTTCAACAAGAAACATATTAATTCAAATAAAATAAAGGTACAAGAAGAATGTTAATGAATACGGAATTGACAAATAGGGCAGCGAGTTGTGATTGACATTAAAAAATGGGTATGGGGCAGGATACAACCCCAGCGGGTCTGCTCTTGTACGAGAAACAGAGTCTTTATACTCATTGAGCGTGACGTCTGCGCACACAGTTTGTCTCGTATGGTTTGTGTGTTTTTCGAATTTTGAATTGAAGACCCCGCATAGACAGAGCATTTCCCTATCCACAACCCTGGGAGGGGCCGGGCAGCATAGTTTGACAAAGACCTAGTCAACAGTGATTGCCCAATTTTGGAAAATAGGTATGTTTCATTTCCAGCTTTTTGAGTAAACATTTCAATGTGAATCCATAGTGCGTATTTTTACTTGAAAATCCGTAGTGATAAACAGTTCTGCGTGCTCCATGTTTCCCATAAAAAGATTTGACTAACTTCATAAATTAGGGGGGTTTATTCATCATTTAATTTAAATTAAACCCACCATTAGCTAGAATTGCCTGCCTGGACAAAGTCGGGAATAAGCTGTCTTCCATTTGTCTTGTGAACATCTAGTACTTGCCTTTGTCTTTTTACCATATTCGACTCCAACTTGTGTTGACACTTTTATTCGGTGACCAATACATGTACGTCAATATTTTTAATGTCTTGTTTCTTGAACCTAAACTAAGAACTATCAATGAAACGTTGTCGATCACCGCATTAGATCGAGATGTACAATACCTGTCAGATTGCCCCTCGAAGTTCGTCCTGTTGAAATTTGTCTACATTAATATCGTTAGAACAAGAGTTACTTTTATTGAATGTCAGTGAATTCACATCATGTGTACAAGTGAACAATCACCATTAACTCTTTACAGACTTTTTACCGACGGTTATTTTATTACGACGCACGTGGAAAAATTTGCAAGGCCGTGAAAGGGAAGTAATCTATTTTATTAACAACTTCCGGTTTTTCGCTTTTCAAGGATTTTCTCCGGATTTTTGTTTTTTTTCGCATTTTCCCGGCTATAACCCTGATTCAATGGTCTATTACAGTAAATATGTTAAATTTTGTATTAAACAATTGTTGATTAATTGGCTGATTAAGAATTTTACGCCGAATCAGAAAAAAAATGAGCTATTTCACAACTAGAACAAGAAATTACAAACAAAAGATAACAGAAACAGAAAACACCTCTAAAGAAGAAATTAAGCTAGAAAGGACCGCCGGGACAATGAGTTTAGATTTCCACTAGAAAGGAGAGAAGTGGGTAGGGGCAGGAAATTAAGCTTTTATGCCTGGCCCAAGTTTGTCGTACTATTAATCGAGAAACACAGTAGTCTGCATTGAGCTTGACGTTTTTCTACATAATTTATCTACAAGTAATGGTTCATGGCCAGGTTTTGAAAACATGCTACCCGACGACAAAATTGTCATATGCCTTATAAAGAACAAAACCTCGATGTCCCTGGGGTTTTGACTCCACAGACAATATTAAATGAACCATCCAAAAATCAAAGAAAATCAATCATGTAGTTGTTTTATGATAACGAAGCTAAATTATTTATCAAAAGAGTTACTTAAAACATTCTTTACTACTTTTATTTTGAAAGGAAATAGGAAACAAAATAAATTTATAGAACTACAGAATAATGAGGCATGACAGAAGTATGATGCATAAGAAAACAATTCAATTGATTAAAGAAGAAAATTAAATTGCTTAGTATGCTGCGTAGGAGAGCGATAAATTAACTCAACCTTTCTTTTGCAATCTTATACTTCAATAAAATGTCTAGAAATTATTAAAGAAAGTTTACATTCAAAAATAGCAGTGCGTGTTTTATTACCTTAGATCGTTGAATTATTTGCAACGACCTGTAAACTGATTACGTTAGATAACAGTGATAAAAATGCACACGCATTTCTAAATTGTAAAATAATGGTTTCCTGGCATGAATTATGTTTTTTCTGCAAGATCATTTGTCTTCTTCCAAACAAATCAATACAAAGGAAAGTAGATTTTGTTATGAAACTTTTACAGTAAGCAACCATCCAGTGTTATTAGTATATATTATTTTGAATTGATTGGGCCGAAACATTTGAAAATTTGATAGTGCTTGTTCTTCAAACCTCGAGCTCCGACAAACGAATTCAAATTTATTTTGCAAGAAGTAATAGTAGATTTTAGTTAAACCAATTCAAACCGTATTTTCCAAATTCAAAATCTTGTCAAAGGAAATAACAGGACTTCAAAGATCAGACGAAGCAATAATAATAAAAAAAAAAAAAAAAAAAAAAAAAACATGCTCCCGACTTATCGTCGCGGTGGCATAAAAATACAGCCTTTAGTGCAATTAAGAGACGCTTACACCTTAAGCTCTGGGGTTGAAGTGCGTATCGAGAATTTTCTTATTTACGTGAATGGCATTTAATTTCTATAGATGCGACTCGATTAAGTGCCTTATTGGCGTAATTGTGCACCTTTTTGCAGTATTTTGTTATTGACGTCAATAAGGCGTTTAATCGAGTCGCATCTACAGAAATTAAAACGCGTTTGTCACACAGCCTAGTTTGTAGTGTACCTCTGTTGTCAATTTCAAGAAGAAAATCAAGGCGCGAAGCCGATGTGGAAGTATCTGAAATATCTTGAATTTTGAGCTCTTTTGAATAGAAAAGATGAAGAAATCGCCAAAGTGAGGGTTGTTGAGTGATAAAATAGCTATATGACGGAGACTGAAATTAAAGGACGGGGCAAGTTTTTTTTTATTTTGAAGAAGCCCTTCAATGAATTCAGCCTCATAAGAGTGGAGAAACAGGTCGGCTAAAAGATGTGTTAAAACTTCCTACTTGAAAGTTCAGCGTTGTGACGTATGTCCCTTATATGTGAAAGGATTACCATTCTTCTGTAATATGTTATCTGACTTCTGATTTCTGAGAGGGTATCATCCATACTTCGTGATTTGGTCAATTGTTAGTAATTAATCTTTTGTCACCACTTGGTCAACGCCTCAGCTGGTAAATTCTTAGTCCTTATTTATCAAACTAGTAGTCAGTACGTTAGTGCTGACCCAAAAGCCGATTTTATTTGAATTTCGGAATATCTATTTTTGTAAATTGATTGAAAACTAAGGAGTATCTCCTTCCTACATAGCTCTGCCATAGCTTATTTTGTGTTTTCCATTTGGATATTTGTTCTCTATCAGGGGTTGCCTTCGATGTTAATGTCCTTTTTCTACAGTAAACGAATAACATTTTTGTTATAATTGTATTCATTTTGCCACAAAATATGATTGAATACAGAATACTGCTCTTCACAGTACGTTCGGTTCAACTATCTTTTAAATACGTAGGGTTAACATTACGGATTCCGAAGAAATTTGCCAAGCTTTCTGAAACTGGTCATTAATGTATGCATGCACCATATTTTTTCACGTGGAATTATATTTCTTTTTGCTTAAAAGACAGAAAACACCTACAATGACCGAAAATCACAATCATATGCCATGATCAACTAGTAAACTTCAAAAGAAAAAGAAAAACAAAACGACACAACTCAAATGTAAAAAAAAACGATAGTATCTCCAGATAGCCAGACATAGTACTGGCACTAGCCAAGATAGTGGTGGGGTTAAACCGGGTGTGGGTACCCAAATCTCCCCTTTCTCTATCCCGTTTCCCTATTGTATAATAAACATTGAAATATAACCCAGTACAAATAGACTACCAGCTCCAAAAGCATTGTTTTGAAGACAAAAAGTAATTTCGAAATATAGATCAAGTAATTTCGAAAGATAGACCAAGAGTGTTCATCGCTAAATTTTCGGCTATTTGAAGGAGTCTAGTCTGCTGGTAAAACAATGTCACACTACGGAAGAATCACACTAAAAACTTCCCGAAAGGTCTGTTAACAATTATCATGTATTTCAGTTGACATCGATAGTATAAATGAGAGACTTGCACAACTGTATAATCTTCAAGTCACTGGATCCCAAAGCCAAATAAACGGATTCATTCACAATACTAGTATCCTGTCAATATCCCCTTTTATATGACGAATAGATTTTTTGATTTTATATCATTTTTTTCGCATTTTGAACAAAATTTCCGTAAAAACGAGGATGGGAAATACCCTAAGTAATAAAATGTTTGCGAGTCATTCCATATTTCGATACCAAATGTTCATATTTTCTATAAAACTTCTTAAAGGTGCTTAACAATTTATTAAATCTGTTACCTTGTTGTAAAAATTTGGATGTGATAGTAATGTAACGTTCATTAACGTCGTCAAGAGTAGGAAAGAAGCGTGCGAAACGTACCAGTTGAGATATTTACACCACGTTGGACGGAGCTATATGAACGTCGCTGTCAAAAAAGGGAAATTAGTCATAGTTATTTCAAAATCATCCCTTTTATCATAAAATTTAGCTTAAATTTTACCAGAGTAAATAATGATACATGTACTTAAATCCAGGACATGGTTGTATTTACAACCATTGTTTGCTTATTAAGTTTAAGTTCTTGTGTGGGTAGAGACATAATCATAAAACTGAATATTGATAATAGTAAGGAAATCGTCAATAATTGAAAATTAAAATAAATTAATCGCTATTTTGTATGGTTCCATTTTGTAGTTTTTTTTTGGATAAAGTCTCGTCATTAACAGAACAGAAAAAAATCCTCTAGAGAGGTGCACGATTTGTAACCATGAGAATTCAGAAGACCTGTTGATAAATAATGTTGCCAAAACGAACAAAAATGGTTTGATTCAGTGCATTAATGATATCATCGCACGTCTGTTGCAAGTTCTAATACAGAAGAATTCTTGCTTTTTGTTACAGCAAATGAACTGAAGACCAGGAAATTCAAAAGACCATTTAATAAGTTGTCCCAATTTGGATTTAATCAAATTAAGTGGAAGGGTTAGATAAAATGTAGAAACAAATCTGAACTGTCAAGAGATAAAAAATAGTCTTTTTATTGATTATAATTTTTCAAGATTTCAAAAGATGTTTGACTCTCCAAAAGTAACATATTCAAGAGTTTTGATAAGTTTATTTCATATTTTTTCAGGGAAATGTACATGTTAAATGGATGGATAAATAAGTGGTAGAACAGGGACTCGATGCCGGCAATAAAACGATGTTTGTAGGGATAGCTATGGAGCTTGGGAGCCAAGAAGATAGAAGGCAATTTGTTATCTTAAGATTTTTTTCCAATTATGCACTGATACACATGTGTCGGAAAAGTTTTATCCTGTCAATAATCACACGGACTCCAACAAGAATATACACTGGATACAACCAGATTCATTTAACTAATGTCTCTGAAACGACATAAACTTGTTTGAAATTCTTTTATTTCGACGTGTTTTCGTATAAGATTTTAATACATCACGTAGAGTTGAAATTTAAAGTTTTATACCAAAAGGTTTATTTCCTTTTGATAAATACAATTTATTCCTTTTTCTTTTTTGATAGAAAGCCGGAAAATTCGTAGAGACGTAAAAATTACGTCAAAGGCACCGTTGTTTCCATCCGTTTTTTTTTGTGCAGCATCCAACACTGAATGTATTTCAAAAATGAATCAATAGTTCACTTCCACAACGAAATTGTGATGTCTGCAGCGTCCAATACAATGTTAGTTCGAAACCCATGAAACCAATTGTCACGCAGTTCCGAGTGCAAGCCTAGATAGTAAATGGAAAATAAAATATGTAAATTAAGATAAATTATATTTTCGTATTAAAAAAATCGTCGCGTTCTTGATACAATACCTCTCCTTTTCTCTTGTTCAACTGAAAAAAGTAGCAGCAAGGAATTGCAGATGTCATTTGATACAGAAACCATGTGTATACATCCGATAACTTTACTATGCTCATAATATACAAGTATACAGCTTCTTTCATGGTATGTTTCAGTCATACACATATATAAATAAACCTGGTAATATTTTTCGGAAAAGTGAGTTCAAATCAATGTGTAACAACGGCAGTAGAATACCGAAGGAACAAAGGGGTGAAATTCACAAAAATCGAAGTCCAAAGACAGGGCAAAATCGAGAACACAGAAAACAATGACGTTAGACACAAAAACAATGACGCCATACAGACACAAAGTAAATATGTAGATAAGTTAGTTGGGATCTGCCACAAGGAAAAGGTAAAACCCAATGCACGCATTTATGTATGCTAGTAATATAAAATTAACTTTTACCATATCGCTGTTAGGCGATCAATTCAACTTCATCGATGACGTAAATCGATTATCCTCTCGGCATCGGTTTCGGAGCCCTTTAGGAAAAAGTGTATATTATTCCATTCTTTGCATAATAAACAGCTGCGCCAAGAGCGCATGATACGCCCGTCCCCACTTTAAAGCAAACTGATTAAATGATTCTTGAAATTAAAAACTCCATATGAACAAACATAACAAGGGACTTCTGATATGTATCAATTATTTCATCTTATGTTAAACAGTCAAAAATGTATATTGGTTTAGGGGTAGTAATGTCTTAAAATAAAAGAATATTAATGTGTAGACAGAAATTGCAATTTCATACTTTTTTGAAATAATCAAAGTCTCATAACTCTGGAACGAAAAATCCGAAGACAAAATAAAACAATAGGAAGCTTTCTTCCGTCATACCCATCAATCCTGCAAAGTTTCAAGAAAAATGTTCAAAGCGTTCTCTAGTTAGAGTACGACATGTGGACGAAAACTGCAATTTCAAGCTTTTTTGAAATAATCAAAGTCCCATAACTCTGGAACGAAAAATCCGACGACAAAATAAAACGATAGGGAGCTTTCTTCCGTCATATCCAACAATCCTGCAAAGTTTCAAGAAAGATGTTAAAAGCGTTCTCTAGTTAGAGTACGACGTGTGGACGGACGGACAGACGGACGGACGGACATCGGTATACCATAATACGTCCCGTCTTTGACGGGCGTATAAAAAATAATGGATATCGATTGATACAATAACCATCTTTAATGTTTTAATATGAACTTATACAATTTCGCCTGTTGCCTAGCAGTAGAATTTTTTTTTATTTTGAGTACTATTGTCCGTTTGATTTCTATAGACCCACCATAAAAAATTAATTAAAAATCCAAATGTAATTTTTTCACATTTTTCTCTTCATATATCTATAGAATGCACTCATACAAACTCTGACTATTAGTTTCAGAATTTTTCCTCCCATAATTAAAAAGATGCCCATTAGCTGCCTATGTTAATTTATTTTTCTATTCATGATTTTCACAGAGGGAGTTAATGTACAAGAACCAATGGCCCTTCCTGTGTAAACAAAAATAGAAACATGTGGCATTTATGTAAATTTCAAAGAACATGTGACTAGCCATTTAAATATTATACATGTTTCAATAGGTAAACAATGAATAGAGATGTCCATTTCAGTATGAAATCTATATTTAGACTTGTCACAGATTACTGACAGAATAGTAATTCTATAATGAATGATTTAAACTTTAGGCATATATTTATGTAAACTTGTCTTTAATGATAAGGTGAAACCCTTGAATTTTAACACATTGAATGTTGAATTGTCCTTTCACTATTTCTTTAAAGTTTTACATTAAAACAACCGCAAAATAAGAGAAATAAATATGCACACTAAATAAAATAAATTTAGTCAAATACATTTATATTCATTTATTTAATCACTATTTCTGAAACGTTTTGAAATTTATTTACTTGAAAAATCTACTAATTATCTATGTACAAGGCAATTCTACCTCTTTAATACTTTGAAAAAAGCATGAGAATCAAGCCCAATTCATGCTCCAATTAAGGTGCTCTGAGTCTAGTTTATTTTTTTCAACCATACTTCATGTCCCTTTCAAAAATATATGTTCACGGTTTCACTTATGATCACTTATAATTAAAGACAACATACTAAAAGTACAAATCTTTCATTACAGAATAACTATTGATTTTAATTTCCACTGTCAGTAATCTGTGACAAGTCTAAATATAGATTTCACACTGAAATGGACATCTCTATTCATTGTTTACCTACTGAAACTAAATGGCTAGTCACATGTTCTTTGAAATTTACATAAATGCCACATGTTTTTATTTTTGTTTACACAGGAAGGGCCATTGGTTCTTGCACATTAACTCCCTCTGTGAAAATCATGAATAGAAAAATAAATTAACATGGGCAGCTAATGAGCATCTTTTTAATTATGGGAGAAAAATTCTGAAACTTATAGTTAGAGTTCGTATGAGTGCATTAAATAGATATATGAAATGAAAAATGTGAAAAAAGTAAATTTGGATTTTTAATTAATTTTTTATGGTGGGTCTATAGAAATCAAACGGACAATAGTATTTCTTTCAGACAATAGCAACGTTGTTAGAAGCCTTGTCAACAGGTACAAACACATATTTTTTACCAAGATCCTTCTATTTACAGACAGCTTAGGAGGTGACTCAGCATAATTATCTTTATAAAAATTTATTCTGTTGGTGACCTTGGTAATTATTTTATCTTTAAACAAATTTAGAGCATGCTTGTCTGCACTTTCTCGTTTGTACCTTTTTTACAATAATTGGTTACGGCGTCTTTAATTATATCAAAACATGCTTGCCAGTTTATTTTTGAAGGTGGGCGATATTTAGGCCCTTTTCTAAAGAATTGTCTGACTTCTTTATCTATAATGATGTTAAGATTCCCCGTTATTATATGTCCACAAGGGTCATAGCGATATGGAGACGTGGAACAGTCTCAGCTGCTATGGTAGTTCTTCTCGAATAAGCATCAAAGGTAATATAAGAGAAATTGAAAAAAAAGTTTCTAGTAGGTTTTTTATAAGAAAAGGAAATGACAGGCATATCCTGGTTGTCAGTGTTGACGGGTACAAGCTTTTGAATATCTGGGTCCCGAAAAATACCTGCAGTATCAATGAGGTCAATTACTTTATTAATGTATTTAATTTTCAAAAACTTTTACGTGCTCATGGGGTTTGTCGATTTAAGAAATAATTAACAGTAGCCATATATTTAAATTATTTTTACCACGGGCTGGCACTTTATAGCGAATATTTTACCCCGAGCGAAAGTGCATGCCCGTGGTAAAAATAATATAAATATATGGCTACTGTTAATTATTTCGATTCTAATAGGACACTCTCAAGGTTCCGATTAGGAGAATTCCTCCTAGTACACATGGATGAAACGCCATTTTACTCTGTTAGTTGGTTTGTGACGTTGCAAAAACTGATGTAAAACTATCTATGACGTTATAGAAAGTATCGTCATTTGTTTATGACGTTACTCATAAATAATTATGATAAATAATTTTCACCACGGGTTTGGACACAAAGCGATTGAAGGCCGTCATATTAGAACCTCGGATAAAGTCGATTTAAGCAGAAAGCATCCATAATTTTGGAGCATTTATAGAACGGACTTTTAACAGACATATTATCACACTCCAAAGAGATTTTTATGTAAATTAGTAAACAAATCACAATTCTGTTTGTTCATTGGCCACCCGAATAAACAACAAACAAGCACCCTATATGCAAATAAGTAATCCATCGGCAATCCAGTTGGTGTCGTGTCATTGGTCATTCATCAATGACTCCTACATCGAATTTCTTTAAAATTTGAATGAAATTAACATGAAGGTCTATGGAAAATATTTTTATTTGAACTTTGATTATTTCGGTAAATCTACCAAGAGTAGCGGCAAAAATTAGAAAATGATACATATATGTTTTATTAGGGTCTTATTTAAAACAAAATAACTACAGCGATTTAAGTTGCGGCAAACTGTTTTAGTAACTAATACCGAGTAGTAATATAACTATCTTCTCTCCTTACATCTGTATTTAAAATCCCGTTGATCGTCCTGGAAACGAAAGGGAGAGGGTCTAAGAGTAATCCGTGGAACGGGTTTCCTAAAATTTACTCGTGAAAGATAAACATGAAACGTGATTTTGCATATATATTTCTATATGTGGAAGCCAAAACCAATCTCCTGCAGCATTATTTCACATTAAGCAAATGAAGGGATAAATTTAGAAATAGTGCTTTGGTGAAAAAGGGACCCCTACAGGACCCCTAGAAAGGAGCTCTTGTGTGTTTAATGGCAGAAACAAATGTCTTAGTACTACTAGAGTTGGAATGACTGCGTGTATGTCCCAATTAATTAAAAAGGATCGATTCTATGAATGTGTCGGACTGTCCATCCCTGACCTTCTTGACAGGGTCAAATGTCGTGATGTGACCGATTTTATTTGGAAACCTGCAAAATCCTAAGTTTTGTAAATTTTGTTGAAAACTAAGAATTATCTTCCTCATGCGAAGCTCTCTCTTTAGCTGACTTTGGTTTTCCATTTAGATCATATTTGGTTACTTGACTTCTATCAGGTTTTAAAATCCTTGACTTGATGGTCTTCCAAATGTTTAGATTTTATCTTCGACGAATACTTGTCGAAATTGCCATATGCAGAAACTTAGGGCCTGTTCACACTGGAGTTAATCAGGATTAAGTTAGGGCCTGTTCACACTGGAGTTAATCCGGATTAAGTTAATCTGGATTAATTTAATCCGGATTAAGTTAATCCAGAACGTTACGTTCTCATTAACCGGTTTTTAGTTAAAATACACGTAACATTGTGGATAAAGTTAATCCTGATTAACTTTTGCAGTGTGAACGTTATGTGGATTAAGCAGTTTTTACCTGAGTTAATCCAGATTAACTTTTGTAGTGTGAACAGGCCCTAAATCTGGATTAAGTTAATCCACAACGTTACGTTCACACTGACCAGGTTTTAGTTGAAATACATGTAACATTGTGGATTAAGTTAATCCGGATTAACTTTTGCAGTGTGAACGTAATGTGAATTAAGCTGTTTTACCTGAGTTAATCCGGATTAAGTTTTGTAGTGTGAACAGGCCCTAAATTACAGTTTCTTCGGTATTTTGTTGTATGTTGATGTTTCTATATACAATAACTGACAGTTTCATACATTTGTCTGTTTCCCGTCACATTTTACGGCAATGTGTTTGCTTTAATACAGATGCTGATAAAAGATATAGGGCCTGTTCACACTACAAAAGTTAATCTGGATTAACTCAGCTAAAAAACTGCTTAATCCACATTACGTTCACACTGCAAAAGTTAATCAGGATTAACTTAATTCACAATGTTACATGTATTTTAACTAAAAACCGGTTGATGTGAACGTAACGTTCTGGATTAACTTAATCCGATTTAAATTTATCCAGATTAACTTAATCCGGATTAACTCCAGTGTGAACAGGCCCATAGTCGTCATAATACACAGCATAGATTAATTAAATCCGTTGTATTTCCTAATAGTGACAATTTGAATTGTTCAATAATTTCGTCGTTGGATAAACGATATTTTAATACAATTACACATTACAATTCCTATACCCATTACCCTTTTTCATTGTGGCACTAATACATAAATAATTATTTATATTTCCTTCCTACCTGCTATTTTTTCTTCAGTGACTCCTTGGCTTGACAAGATTTTATGTATACGGAGTTCCTTCAAAAGCTCATCCCACTTTGGTTCAAACTGATATTTTCCACTAAAATCTATATATAGTTTTGAACCAAGTAGTGCTCCCAACCATCCATCTGGTTTATAATATTTCTGTACCATTAAAGGTATATACTCCTTCCCAAGGCGAAACGTATATTCAGACTCTGTTATATAAAAAAGATCACATAAATAATTAGATATATTTCCTTCCTACCTGTTATTTTTTCTTCAGTGATATGTCTTTTATATTCAGTAATAATTCCACTGATATCCTAAAACTAACTGTCAAATTTGTAAATGAATGTTTCAAGTTAAGGAAAAGCTAAGGCCTGTTTGGATATATTTAAATTCACAATTGCAAGTATCTGAAACTATATTTTCATTATTTCTACTATTTATCATAGTGAAAATCATTAACTGACACCCAACTGTCATGCCATGGTCAACATTGTCTAATATTTTTTTATATTCTGCTGAAGTGAAATATCCAGGTAAATCCTGCAATTTGATTGGTTACCTTGACAGGGGATATGAGACCATATCCGTGGTAGCAAAATTACAATTTTTAAAAGCTTTTAATAGAAAAATTATAGCACTTCTAGCAGAATATAAAAGTTATTCGGGCTTCACAGGGGATACGGGTTCATAGTCCCTGTCTGTGCCCTATGTCCCCTTCGCCTGACAGCTCAGGGGATGTAAAACACAGACAGGGAATATGAACCCGTATCCCCTGTGAAGATTCCTGAATAACATATAATATTTTGTACGTTTTAATTAACTGTGCTATAACCATTTAATATGAATGTGTTTGAGCAATAAAATATTATTATCACCATTATTATAAAGAACAAGAAAAATGAGTATCACTTCATTTATATTTATTGATATAATTTGGATCTGTTCAACTTCTTAATAACTAAATACACATTGTAAGACTTTGTACTTAGATTTAACATGTAGTATTATCATAATTCCTAAAGAGACAAAATATCATCATGTTTGGGAATGTCTTTGGTATGAAGAATACACAAAGAAAGATCGGACTTTATATATCACTAAATTCTAAATCTTGGTGATACAACATACATTCAAACGTTATTTACACTACCTGTCGTGTTAAGTAAGTGAGAACCGAAAAGTCAGTCAAAGAACGAACAATCCATGGACACAGGCAACATCGGAAATACTAAGAAACAAGGACACCACTTGAGAACGGGACAAAAAAGAAAAAAATGAGGACACACATACAGATGAACAACACGGACCCAATAAAAACCATGGGTGAGATCAGGTGTACCGGTAGAGTAAGCATCTCCTGCTTCTTATAAGACACCCGCCGTGTTGAACATGTCAACTCCGGTAGTAAAGTCAAATCCGATAGAGTAAAAACAAACTTTAGTTGTAGAGGGAAAGATCTGTTGTCATCTGGGAAACAGGTACCCCGTAACGATCGATAAGATCGTGATGTCGGCCTTAAAACTTCTGTAGTGATGACTTTAAGTTTTTGGTAACGTACCTTTGCTTAAGTAGTCTATTTGTAAGCAACTGGCCTCTATAAAGGAAGTCGCTGTATCAACCACAAGCCCTTGAATAGCGAATGAGTTGTGAGATGTAAACTCCATATGCTGGTGCTTTTGGAATGTTGCCACAAAGAAAAGGGAAGTTTGCTATTGGAAAAGTGAAGTCATCGCGTTTGTCATACAACCTAGTTTGTAATGTACCTCTGTTGTCAATTTCAAGATGAAAAACCTTAACAAGACCTCGAGGCAGTGAAAAGAGTCTTCATCTATAATATATAAATTTCGTCCGATGAAGACACTTTTGTGGTTAAAAAAATATGTAAGCGTTCCAACTTTCACTTTTTGATGTTCTAACAATTTTTTGATGTGGCCCTTCAAGATTTCAGAAAGTAAGTTCATCTTTTTAAAGGCATCGACTTTAGCGTTATTTTCGTTTGTTGTACATCGATCACCATGAATACAGGAGTGGCAAAATACTCCTCAATAGGATAGAAATATATATGTTACAGTAAAAATGTATAATTAGGAATTATACATAATTACTGAAAATTTCAGTAAATATGTATAATAACTAGCCTGTGTAGAAATTATATATAATTACTGAATTTTTCAGGAATTATACATAATTACTGAAATTCTAAGCAGGAATTATGTATAATAACTGAAGTGTTATTAAAAAGCATTTTATAACTCTATTGTTTACTTTAGTAAAAATTCAATGGTTCAAATAACAAACTGATACCTATATCACTTTGAAATTATTTTGTACATATGGCCATTTAGACAACTCATGCCTGTTCAATTCAAAATATAAGATAAAATAGCAAATATATTTATGTATATGAAATTGAAATATAAAACACTGTACATGTATTTCACAGGACCATCTCCTTTAGTCGTAACAAGGTTGGCTAGAACTTCACCTGCTTTTGTCATTTCTTCAGCTTTTCCACATAGATAATCAATGAAGGAATATAGAGTAAATGTCACTACAAATACATGGTAAAACAAGCAATGGAACAAAGCTTTTATTGTTATACCCCCGCTTTAGCAGGTGGTATATAGTGATCATGGTGTCCGTTCATTCGTCCGTCCATTCGTTATTCCGTCCGTCATAGGGTACTATTTTGTGGCGAAAAATCCTCCTAGTTGGAGGCGACGGGGGCATTAAGTTTTACCTTTGTACGTACGTCCGTACGTCTGTACGTACGTCTGAAATTTTCATCAAGGATTCTCAGCTTGCGTATGCAGGAATGATTTGATATTTGGTCTGAAGATTTGGTATGATGATTTGTACTGTGTCTCCCCTTTTCAAGTCTGTCACTCATCTACTTCCTGTTTTTCGAGATATCAGTATGGCATCCGTGAACATGGTGTTCCTTTGTCAGTTTGTTCATCCTTCCGTTCGTTATTAGGGTACATACTTTGTGGCAACTTCTCCTAGACCACGTGGTGAAATTCAATGAAACATTCACAGAATGTTCAGTACATATTGCCATTGTGCAACCAGCTATCTAAAATTTTGATTTGACTTGATTTTTTTTTGGTGATTTTATTTACATCTGGAATCAAATGGATGAGTGGGGGCATGTTTTTGTGAGCTTTGCTCACAGTTTCTTCATATGTTTGTCTTATGTCTCTGTTAGAGTTGGTTTAAATGAGAAAATACCAAACTGCAAAATTTGCATTATACAAATTGCCAATGTGACATTTTATGTCTTTCCAGTGCAGATAATATCAACTTATTTCGGAGACAAGTAATCTAAATATACTTAAAACCTGGACAATACAGGCTTAAAAGTAAAGCTGAGATAAGCAAAGGGCAGAGCATTGGTTAACGGACTAGGGTGGCAATAGAGTCACAAAATCACCCAATTGCAGTAAAATGTATTCTACAGATGAGTTGGTCTCATCGAAATGTCCTGTTCTAGAAATTAGAAATATTTTGTGAAAAATTCCTATTCAAAGTTTGTTCAAAAGTTGATATTTTGAACTTTCAGGGTTAGGGTATTCAATACATGTTTTGTGCAACGTTGCTTTTCCAATTCTGTGTTTAATTCTGAACCAAGTATGGACTAATAAGTGGAAGTTAAACACCTGTCATTAACCAATTTCAATACATGTAATGTTCTGTTCTAGAAATTAGAAATATTTTGTGAAAAATTCCGATCCAAAATTTGTTCAAAAGTTGATATTTTGAACTTTCAATACATGTAATTTTGTGCAACGTTCCTTTTCTAATTCTGTGTTTAATTTTGAACCAAGTATGGACTTATAAGTAGAAGTTAAGCACCTTTCATTTTAGTAGCTCAAATCATATTTCCTGTTTGCTGAAATGCTGAAAAATCATATATATGAAGGCATAATCTGTAGATTTCAAGAAGATATTCAGATACAATATTTCAGATTTCATTATATTGAGTATTTATAACAAAATACGGAGTTACTGTAAATTTAGTGTCTTTGAGCTTTCGTTGAGAAAAGTAAAAAAAGTCTATTACAATGTTTATAATGGTTGTCGAGACCTTAAAAAGTTACTTATAATATGGAAGGGGTAGGGCAAATAATCTTCATTTTTCTCCATAACAGTTAACAGCTATGTTAAATCCATCGTAACAGCCACAAAACAAGTAACACAATTTTATGATAAACAGCAAACATAATTTTTCATTTCTCTCGAAGTGAAATTTATAATAGAACCAAATGATCCATAAACAGGTAACAACTACTTTATTTCACTTAAAACACTTAACAAACAGTGGAAAATGCCCAAAACACATTAACAGAAAAGTCTTGCGCCCCCTGAAATATTGTTTTTTTTCGAGTGCCTGTGACAGACTTAGCAAAATAAATGAGAAAAGTTTTTTAATTAAAGGTACTTTGCATATTTTAGAAGAATAATTATTATTTTCTAAAATTTCCCCATATTAGAGACTCATGGATCATAGTATTCTTAAAACTTTACTTTGCCAAGAAAAAAATGTGCATTTTTAAAAAATAATTTTCGGCACGGTACATGCAACAGTTCCGATAAAAAAGGTAAATAAAATGACTATATCTTGTGATATATTTATTTCAAATGTTTATACAAATTTACTGAAATGAAATCAGTAAATTTGTAGAAAAACTCAAAGAAAGTTCAGTAATTATGCATAATTACTGGACAGAATTAGGAATTATGTATAATTCCTATGGGCTTTAGTAATTATACATATTTACTGAAATTTCAGTAATTATGTATAATAACTAATTATACAATTTTACTGTAACATATACACATATATAGAATAATGCAAGTTTTGTTTTTGATACGAAAAATATTGTCGACAAAATGGACGAGCCCACTTTATTGGGGAGTCTATTATTGGAGACAATATTTGAAGTATCAGTAACAAAACTTCTATTATACTTTTTATCGGTAATTAACTGCATCATTTGATAGAACAAATTTTGAAAAATGAAATCAATTTTAAAGAAATGGGGAAATTGACTATTGATTAGATGAAGAATTTGTACGATCTTAACGGTTTTTGTAGATGTACATTTCTTGTTCCATTGATGCTCTGATTGAAAAAGTAGGCGTGGCCTGAGATTCTTTTGTCAATATTTTTCCGTATTCGGGCAGTAGCAAGTACTGAAAATATATGCCTCACGAGATCAAAATTACCGATAAAAACTTATCATTGTAATACATACAGACCTAGTCGACAGTTTGGACTTTCTTTGTAACTCTCAGACATACAGATGAGAATAAGTTGTGCGTTCTCAACAGCTTCAGCCATTGCCTGTAATGTAGATCCTCTCATCTGTTCAGTATCTATCCAAAGAGGAACGCCTTCTTTCTGAAATCGATTTATTTATTCGTTCCAGATATTAGACATTTTTACTATTCATCGTTGAAACCGAAACCGAGACCGAAACCGAAACCAGCATATACAGAATAAATTGTTTCTGCATGGTTAAAACACCATTTAATTGTTTGATTAGCTTTACAATTAATTAGCTAAATTTGATTAACTAAACAATTGTTTAGCTTTCTTTCTGAAGTCTCTACAATGCGCTTTCGATCATTAATTAATTGAATGTAGTAGAAGTAATTTGGTATTCGATAACAGAATGCGAATTTTTTTTTTGTTACACAATTTGATTTCTTTTGCTGATCCTTTCTAATCATTTATTACTTTTAACGTTTTTATACGACCGCAAAAGGTACGGCGATGACGTCGTTGTCTTGTTCGGCATATGTGGACAGCATAACTTAAGATCTAGTGGACATATCATTGTCAAATTTTTGTATAACGTTTCTTGGCACATATGTGAGCTAGGGTTCTATTTTTGGGTCCTTGGGCATGCCTGTTTCAAGTAAAAGAGTCAAAATCGAATAAACAGGATGCTTTGGCGTCTATGGACAACATGACTTTGGTTTTAGTAAACGGATTAATTGTATAGTGTTTCATGACATACTCGTATCTGTGTTTTTTTTATTTTGGCCCAACCAATCTCAGAAAAAGGCAAAAAACTTAAATTGACCAAATAATCTTTATTATTTATAGGATTTTGATTCGGTTTCCTTCTGTGCTCCCAAGGAAATTTCCATTCTGGAATATGCGACGAATTCTATGTTGCATGTAACGTTTATGAGATAAATGTATCGCACGCAAAAATGCAGAATACTTACTATTTTGCTCTAAAACTAGGGTTTCCATGCGAAATTTCAGGATTCTGGAGTTTCCGATCTGAAAACATAATATTTTTTGCGAAATACTTACCATTGTGCAAGAAAACTACTGTTTTTAATCGAAATCAAACTGACAGCAGGGTTTTCGTACGAAAACTGCCCTTATTGATCAGAATCGGAATTGAGTTTAAATCGAAAACGCACATTATAGTTTAAGATAATAACACATGAGAAACGAAATCGTAATTAGGTGTTTAAAGTTCATTAAATCAGAAACGGAACCCGCAGTACATAATGTTATTTAAATCTTTTATCATGTTTATAGCTTATAATTTTATTTTACGCAACCTTCGTAAGTTTTCTTAATCATATATAATAGTTATAAAATAGACTGGTACTTGTAGGTTCGAACGACCAACTGATTCGGGAGTCATGAGAAAATCCGATCTCGACCGTGTAAATTCACTTGAACAGTTGTAAATTTCGCCGTTTTATATTTACATTTTAATATCTAATTGAATAATCATTGAGTTTAAGTCTGTGGCTAAATTATTCATTTTTTTTCTCTTTTTGAAAATTGTATTTCATTATAATTTATCCTATTGAATGGGTTTTATATGTTGCCATACAATTAACTGAATTTAGCTGTAGTTAAAGAAAAGTAAGATTTAATGAAATTCGTGAAATTTGTTTATCGCAACATATTAAACTCGTTCAAAAAGATATCAGGAAATAAAATTTTTAAAACATTAATTGTTTTCGTCATGTTCAAGCAATGAGTTAAAACCACAAACTTAAAATCTTACTTTAAATACTTTGTTTATGAAAAAATTCATGAAATTTGCATAATATTTTCAAAAGACATGAATGATTTGCTCATTTTTCAATATTCAGTTAAAACAACAAACTAAAAATTTTACATTTAAATTCTTTTATATTCAAAAAGTCACGAAGTTTGCATAGCGCAACATATAAACTCTTTCGGATGGGATATATGAAATAAAATTTTCAAACGACTTAATTGTTTTGGTTATATTCAAAAAGTGATTAAAGACCAAAATCTTACTTTAATACCTTATTTATGCTAAAATTGATGAAATTTGTATACCGTAATATAGAAATTAAATTCAAAGGGATATGATGAAAAAGATTTTTTTAACACTGAATTGATTTGGTCATTTCTAAAGATTGCTTTTCCTGCAAATAAATTCCCATTTTTTAGATCTTATTCATACTACAATTCATGAAATTTTATATATTCTAATATATAAAACTTCTTAAAAATATATGTTGAAATAAATTTAAAAACTGCGAAATGTCCCATGAATTTGCTGTTCGTTCAGACAAAAAAGGTCAAAAACGCTCATCTATACTACTGCTAACTTATTAAAATACATATGACAAATCTGTTTATTCATTTTTTCCCGGTAGATGTTACTCTTTTTTTGCATTTCGTCTTTGTTGTGTATAGAGACTAGTATTACGCTCGTTCTAATTTATGAATTATATTTTAATCTAATAACATGAAGGGATTTCAGATCTTTAATTGCTTTCATGTACGAACTTTTAAGTCATAACTTCACGTTTTAAGACAAAAATCAAATGTTTACAGAGAACGCAAAATTTTTAGATCAACAGACATACCGATACAAAAAAATTCAGATAACATTATTATTTGCTACTTCAAATAAAAGATGAATACTATAGTAATGAAAAATTTGTCTTTTGATTGAGTAATTTTTATGATTTTAACACCAGCTTCAACAATTAAAGAAATTACATGTAGAATAAACAATGAAAACATTGACGTAAATGCATAAGTCTCTACTAAAACATGACATAAAACAAGCATTTATGTAAATATTGATATAATAAGTATTTGCCAACACAAATTATTTACTATTTTTTTTTGTTCATGGTTACACCCTAAATCAAATTTTGAACCAAATTGTAGTGATAGCATATTTAGTATGAAATGCTTAAAGTCTAAGGAGCTCATCAGACAATTATTATACATGCAATAAAGAGAAACAAAACACAATTGATTCTGTATAAGATGGTCTCGGTTTCCGTTTCGGTGTCGGTTTCGGATTCGGTTTCGACAATGAAAAGTTAAAATGTCTATTATGTGATTCCTGTCTGTTGGAAATGTCCGATCATATATAGGTTGTACAAGTAGGTTATTGATTGTTATATTCTTGCCAAGTTAAGATTGGGTAAAAAGGAAAATAGTAGAAAGTAAGCAGTTTTTGACATTTGACCAATAACTTGTGAATTAAGGATTTTTATGTTAATCATAAAATTTATTTAAATTTCAATAAGTTAAGAATTGATGGTTATTACAGAGTTGTGTCCCCTTAAACTTCCAGCCCTGAACTCCGAGCTCTGAAGTTCAACATCTTCATGTTAAATTTTGTCTACCATATATGTATTTTACCTCATATTTACATGGAACACACTTAATTTAATAGAATTTCGGATAAGAAAAAATATATTATGAATGT
The DNA here is from genome assembly GCA_002080025.1 of Modiolus philippinarum. NCBI lineage: Eukaryota > Metazoa > Mollusca > Bivalvia > Mytilida > Modiolidae > Modiolus > Modiolus philippinarum. Next base: position 12,461 of record MJUU01013849.1, on the reverse strand, counting down.
TTTCATTTAACCGAGTGACAAAATGGCGGATAAATATACTCATTTTATTATTTATATTTATTATCCTAGGTTCAAAATGCATATTTTGACGGTTTTTGAAAACTGCAACAAAGGAAAGATGTACATCTTATATGTATTCGAACTTCGAATACCCGGTATATTCACGTTTTACACGTTTAAGGCGTCACAGCACTGACTCCCTGTCAAAAAATGACAAAGAACAGTTATAGATATATATCTTATTTTTGTATTCAAAAGACATCAAAAATAAGGCTGAAAACGTTGTGAAAACGTGTATATTTCTCAACTGGTACGATTCGGACGAGTGACGATTTTTAATGAACGTAACCTTACTATCACAGATAACTTTTACAAGAGGTTTACAGATTTTTACGGAAATGTTGTTAAAAATGCAAGATATTTTGCTTTCCGTTAAATTAGCTTTCAGACCTAGTGACCGGGTTAATTTTGCACACATACTGGCCTCTCACTGATACTGCCGATGTCTACTAAAATTTATGATGATTCTTGACCAAACACTTCCGGAAGTTTTGAGCTTGATTTTTCTTCCGTTGTGCGATAGTGTTCTACCAGGAAAATAGCTCCTTCAGCTAGCTGACAGTTTAGCGGCGAGCACCCCTTAACCCATCTTTCAAAATTACGTATTGTCTTTTTCTCTCCTTTCAAGATTGTGGTCATGGAGTTAGTAGTCTACCTGTATTGGGTTTTATTCGTATGTTTTTTCATACTATAGAGAAACGGGACAGATAAAGGGGAGGTTTGGATACCAATAAACCAGTTTAACCCTACCGCTGGTTTTTGCTACTGCCGGTACCAAGTCCGGCTGTCCCGAGTTCCTATCGTTGTCTACGTTTGTCTTATACGTGTTTTTCTTGTGTAGTTCCCTGGCAGATTATGGCATGTAATTATAAATGTCAGCCATTGTAGGTGTTTCCTGTTATCCATTCTTTTACATTCAGAATGACTGAAACATTTCAGAAAGTACTCAGTCTAGATGTTTTCAGATGCATAAACCTAAAATAAATGTTCATCAAAATGTGACTAACTGACACAGTTAAGTGGTACCTAGATCTTTTCCTCCCATATGTATCACATGTAAAAATTAAGTCTGATTTCAATTCATCTGAAATGTATACATCTAAAATCAAAGACTAACAGCGTCAGTCATATGATGTGATATTATCGAAATCATCTTCCCACTGATGAATTTGAGAAGTACCACTGGACAGACAAACCAAACTGCATTCAAATATTTGTCACTCAAAGTTGCCCATTTGATAGATTTCGGTAATATCACATCCTATTAATTAAGTATGGTTGTATTTTCACTTCAGGTGTATATAATTTTGTAAGTCATCAAAGTGTTTTTTTATATACCACCAATATAGACCCTTTGCCATTTCTGCAATCAACAGAATGAATTTAGCAAAACCCAAAAGGTAGGAAACTTTTTGACAAATCTCAAGGGGACAAAATGGTTCCCTGCTTGTGAAAACCAACCAAAAAATAAAGAACTTTCAATCAAAAGTTATGATAGTTTAACCTTTAGCAGACGTTAAGTCAGCAACATAATTCAAAACCGAATCCCGGATAGCGCTTACCATCCTTTGAAGTGCTACTTGTTTTGAGTAAAGAAATAAACAACTGTACTAACTGGAACTGTCTTCTCAGTGACTAAGAAAGCATTAAAAATTAAAAAAAAATGCTAGCTTACTGCAGAATATCATACATGCTGTGAAGGGAATTAATTACTTTGTCCAGACTGGCTAAGCACGAAGACCATACTTTAAAACAAATGTGCATGTTTAATGTTTGTTTGTCCGGTGTATGAGTTACTTCCCTTTGACGGTTTGACAAAAAACACAAAATTTTACTAAAGAACTTCAGTAATTGGCAAATCATCTACTATAACATCAATAGACCCACCTCTAACATTTCTTTCAAATTTAGTACAATTTCCTTTTGTTTCCAAGAGTAGCTGATGAACACATGTTTTCCTGATTGTTGTGAAGATTTGCTCGGCTTTTTATTTTTATCACCTGTGAATGAAAAGAAAATTGAATTGACATAAAAAATACTATTAAACTATTCATACCATACACCATATCCAAGTTCATGGTCTGCACTCCCTAATTTAGACTTTGCTTTGCTCTGTAAAGCACAAGGGACAGATGAAGACAAATCGAAAAAATTGAAATTCCACTGTAAGACGTCACAATGTCAAATTAAACAAGACGGTCAATTTCAAATAAAACACACAAATATTGACAGGATTTGAATAAAATAAGGCTGCTCTAAAGTAATTCTATTTTTAATGTCAACCCTAAAAACCTCGAAACCTAGGCGGGAGAGAGGAAGTAAAAAACAAACAAAATTTACAAAAAAAAATTGCAATGAACTTTTTTTTAAATGTCAATGCATATATAGCTTAAAGAACATATTTCACACTTTTATATAAACTTTTAAATGATATAAAACTGTTGATTTCACTTTCTCTGGCAAGTCTTTCATCAATTATGAACCAGACTTCTAATAACTGCCACATCCAGACATCAAAACCAAAATTTCGGGACAAAACACAAATCTTGTTTGGTTTTTTATTTTCAAAAAATGTGAAAAACCTACGCACGCGTGAGATGTTAAACATAGAACTAATTTAGGACGAAATAATTTGAAACATAATAATTTAATCCTAGTTGCTTATTTTTTGCTTTCGATCAGGCCTTTTAGTTCCTTTGATGCCACTATTTAATTGAAGTTGTCATCATATGAAGCAATAGTAGGAAAATATTTTGAATCATTTCCCTACAGGTATACCCGACAAAATAAAATGTTTTTGTTGATGACATGCAACTGCTTTCATGGTTTTCAGTACATCGGCAAACGAATACCGAAGTATGACAGAAAAAATTTCATATCAGTTAATTTCTGAGATTCATTTATCAATAAAAAATATCACTTAAATTTTAAATCTTCTATTTATGTAAAAAACATACTTACTTTGAAGTTCTAGAGATTTTTTGTTTGTACACATCCAAGAAAATTAATTTTTACAAGTGATGAATAAGGGATTGCAGACCATGAACTGTGATATCATCTATTGTTCTTTATCAAATTTGTCAGTTACAAATCTCAAATGGCAACGGTCGCGGCAGTTTATTTGTATATGGAAGTGATCTTTCCATCTGCAACAATGTTGTTTCGTTGTTAGTTCATGCAATAGCTTTTCTTGTCGGTAACAGTCCGACACCTTATTTGCTTTTGCAAATGTTCTTTTAATGCCTTTAATTCTCATACTTTGTTACAATATCGGTACTATGAGACATTCAGTTATATGAAAGCTCTTTCAATTAGCCATGGAACTTGGATAGCAGCTGGCTGTTGATCTTTTGTTGTTAATAACTATTTGTATGTATTTGGCACAAAGGAAACCATATTAAAAGGCCTTCGGAGACAACTAATGATAGCTCTTTATCCAAATGCTTTCTTGGTGTCATTAACTTTGTGATGTTGACGTTTCACTAACAGTGTGACGGGTATCACATATGAAGCAGGTTATGCTTACCCTTCTGGAACACCTGATGACATTCCTGTTATAGGGATTAATATTGTAATGCTTTATTTTTTGATGCGTTTATATTATGTTCTGTTTGTTTCTTCTTCGTTCTTCGTCGTCTACGTTTTCTGTCTGTATGTGTGATCCTTATTTTACCATGACCTATGATTTTAGTTGTTGTTTTGGTATTCATATGGACATGTACTTGTGCGTGAGAGAATTTCTCATATGGACATACTATTCATACTTTAAAATTTTGGCATTTATTTTTGTAATTTTGAAAAGTAATTCTGACAACCTGTTTTAATTTGCCCACATCTCACTATTTTATAACGCCAACTTTTCTTACATTCGACTTGATGAGTGCCCTGTGTTTGTCTATATGTTGTAATTGTCCACTAGCTTAAGACACTAGTGCTTTTGTCGGGCAAAGGATAATAGTGATTGTAAGAGTACTTTGCCATTTTAATTAATGTTTGTTGACAATCCCGCACCCATGACCAATGAAGACATGGATGTAGCATTGCTCAACAACTAGCTAAGACTTCCGCTCAAACCGGTACTAGGGGCCGTCTTGACCTTACTATGAGGTATGAGCAAAGCTCATTGTTGAAGGCCTCATGGTGACTTGAAGATGAAGAACAACAATAAAAGCGTTGTTCCTTTGCTTGTTTTTTACCATGTATTTGTAGAAACTTTGTCTCATGTGCATTTACTCCATATCCTTTCATTCATCATTTAAGGAATAATTCTTTTAAAACAATAAAACTTGCAACTAGTTTTGTTATTAAACCATACCAAGTATGAGATTTTAAGCTTTACATCTAGCTTTTAATTTCAAACATGTTAAATGTTGATTATTCCAAAAGGCTCAGCCCAATATTGCTCATCGCTAAAATAATAAATTTTGCATCACTTCTCTAGACGATGCTAGAAGTCAGCTGATTCTTAAGCATTTGGTTTGTTGTTGCCATGAATCTCTGCTGAAGCTACACATTTTTTAGATTTATTTACATATTTACATAAAGGCCATTTCACATCCAAACTTCTCTATGGAAATATCATTTACAAAGCGCATAAATTCAAAAATTGTCCTTCCAAACGTATTAGTCCGTTGAACAAACGTATTCAAAACGGATATGAATACAACATTGTTGTTAAATCTTTACTTCTGGTTTTTGTTGGCAAAGATATTGATCAGCTCCTAAATGCTTTACGCAGTAAATAAATTAAAGCAGTTTTTCATATTGGCAGTATTTGGCATTGCACAATATCATGTTTTTCTTTCATAATTGATGAAATTGTTATACGAAATCTATTTAGAAGTATTTCAATTGAAGTTTCATATCTTAGAAAGCTTGATATCATAGACAACGGAAATTATGTCCTTAGCTAGCAGTAAATAACTGCGAGCATTTGTCCGGACAGTACCTGTGTGTATTGTTTTCATGTTTTATGTAAGGGTACTCCTCTTGATAAGTTGGGACTTTTTTGTAGTTTGATTTTTACTGTGAGTCTACTTGTATATTTATTTTTAAGCCATTTACCACACATAGGGGAGGGTTTAGATCCAAGAAAACGAGTTTAACCCCACTGCAATTTTTCTTATGAAATTTTGTTTCTTGATATTTGGGTTATTGGATGTGGTTTGTTTCCATTAGTTTATTAATTTTCTTACCTTTTTGGAGGCTATTTAGGGCTTGCTATATGGTGTGAGGTTCCTTATTGTGTTGGAGACCGTACGGTGACCCCTAGATGCTTTGTTTTGGGTAGTTTTAACCTGGAGATGGGATGTTGTCCCATGACATTTACCTCATTCTTTTCTTTTTCATATTAAAAGCCTTCTAGCACACCTAATAAGAAATCTTGTAAATATAGTGTCGTCTACAATGGGTTTACGATTTTAGTATTTTTTTTATTCTTCCAATTTAAAATGAATTTAATATATACTAATAAACGATTTCATATTAAGCACACCCATAAAAGAAAAATCATAAAAAAATAATCAGGGTTTCATTTGCCAGTACTTCTTGCTAAATTTGCATGACAAGGTTGAATATTTGACACGTATGTGGTAGAATCAAAGATGTTTTTCCAGATCCTCCTATCGTAGCCTTCAGAAGAGTCTGGAACCTTAATTGTGATCTTATGGAATGTTCAGAAAAATTCAAAAAAGTATAATTTGAATTACAAGTACAGGATTCAGAATCGTAAGATAAGCAGTAAAAACTATAAAGGGTGAAAACAATAAAACAGTAAATATTAGAGAAAACGTCTATGGTTATTATGTGAAAAAATTTGTTAATGAAATTTAGTACCTGCAACAAAAAATTTACATATACATGTATGTTCGCATTTCAGAGAATTTACTGTATGAACTATCGAAAGAACACCTGGCAGACATTACCCATTACCGAGCGTGAGAAATGCGGTTGCGGACCACTTAAGGTAGTAGACCTTGGTTAAAGTAGATAACCCTTCAAATCAGTATTCTGTTTGAAACAATCAGTTTTATTGACGCTTTCTGAGCATTTATGTGAAAAAAATCAAAATCATCCGTGTTACTTAAAAGCTTACAATATGTTTATGAAAGCGATTAAAACAAACAAACAATTCTTTACTTTAAATATCCATGTAACCCTATTATAAAAAGGTCTTTCTATTAATAAAGGAAGTACTATAATAAATGCTGCAAAAGAAAATGTAAGGAATTTAAAAACCTCGTCATCCAAAGGCTAGATAATTTATTTGAGAGTGACCCAAATGCTTACTGGAAGTTGTAAAGATATTTGAAGGATGATGCCAATATAGTTGACCACAGTGAAAACGTTTCACATGACAGCTGGATGTCTTATTTTTCAAATTAATTTAGTATAAAAAAGCAATTTGAGAATCAAAATAAGTTTTTTTACAAATCTATTTAGGGAAGCTGAAAAGCAAGGGACATTTTCGGAGCTTGATTTTCGAATAACAGAAAAGGAGATAGCTCAAGCCATCTTAAGTCTTAAAAACAACAAATCCGCATGGCTTGATGGTATAAAAAATGAAATGTTGAAATGTGGTCAAAGTAGTTTACTGCCATGTTTGGCGAAATTATTTAATCTCATATTATCAAATGGTCAATATCCAAAAGAGTGGAAAAAAGTTATTTTAAAGAACTAAATACCGAAGTCACTGTGAATTTACTTTCTGCATATGCGCATTTCGACAACGTACGTCTCATCAGTGCAGATAAAATCTAAACGTTAGGAAGACCATAAACTCAAAGATGTTTAAAAACTGACAGAGAACAAATAACCAAAGTGATCTAAAGTTAAAGCCAAAATCAGATAAGGACAGAGCTTTGCATGAGAGAAATACTCCTTAGTTTTCAATAAGATGTTAAAAATTTTAGATATTGGAAGGTTTCAAAATTAAACCGTTGTTTAAAAGTGATGACCCAAGTGATCCGTTAAATTATTAGTTTAGCGGATAACCTCAGTTTTTCCTTCCCTTTGTGATACAAGCATGAAAATTAGCTAGGATATACTTCTAATAGTATATTATTGAAATAGAGTTTGTGCCAACATAATTTTTGTCTGTTGTTTAAATGGCGACCAAAAACAAAATGGCGGCTAAATTGCGTTATTTTAGAGATTATCCGCAATTGAGCTACTTTTTGCCTATTGCCTTTTTTCTTTGTTAAATTTGAGAAACAAATAAATTTGGAATGAAATATTGAAGATGTGGATGTCCTTAAGTTTCCACTTTGTCTTTCTGTCTGTCTGTCTGTCTGATTGTTTGTCCGTCTATAGTGGCAAAAACTTATTAATAAGAGTAAGTTGCAGCACTACCAAGGCACACTGGTGCAACTTGCCGCCGTGAAACTCGGCATGGGGTTTAGTGTCAGCTTTTTTAAGTTTCCCAAATACATCTTGATTCGGCCCATTCAGGTCAAGGTGTCGTATCCGAATTGACGTAGTGTGCCAAGACGGGAAAGCCGAGCTAAGAAGGACAGGGCTTTAGTTTTTCGGATGGTGTACAGATCGCATGGGAGTTAAATGACATTAAATGAACGATAGGGCTAGGTGTAGGAATTATATCATCAAACCTAGTCGAATCCCATACAATAAAATGTGTTTTAAAGTTGAAGGTGGTAAAAGGATAATCTCTCCGCCCTTCAGTTCATAAAACTAGCAGATAGGTGTTTTATTTTTGTCATTACTTATAGAAAATCCTGGATAGGTAATCCGGGTTGTTGCATTGTTCATATCTGTTTTTTTGTGTGTTGTATGATTATTTCTTGATTGATCTATAAAATGTTCAAACGGATTCAGTTGTCAATATCTCCTGATGAGACAAGGAAGACTGATTGGACGAAGTGCGTTATATGTCAGGTAAACAAAGATGAAGCATTAATGTCACCATCGAATCCATCAGATGAAAGCAAATCGGGGTATACGTTACTCTCAAAGAATATACCAGAGTTCAAGGAATTACATGAAATGCCCGTTCCTTTAGATGTTCGACGGATTGATGACGGTCAAGGCATAAATAGTATCCTTATAAGAAATAAAGCTCAGTATCACCATTCATGTAACATCATGTTTAGTAATACTAAACTTGAAAGAGCCAGAAAAAGAAAGACTGTTGAGGTTGAAGATGAAAGTGGTTCTTCAAAGTTTATGAAAAAGACAACTACTCAGGAAAAAACACATACTGCAAAATGTTATTTGTGCGAAGTAGATAGTCAAATAACAGACCTGAGAGAGTCAATGACAGTGCAGTTAAATGAGAAATTAAACCGCTGTGCAATAACATTGCAAGATAAGGAGTTGCTTGTAAAAATAAGTGCTGGAGACGTTATTGCATATGTTGCCCAGATGTTTGACAGCACTGTATAACCGAGAACAGAAAGCACTGAAGGATCCTGACATTGAATCCTAACTAGAAAACTGGGTTACTGATTCTGACATGCGATTGCCCAATTGTTGCTTTTCCATTATCACAAAAAGCCACTAAAGACACAAACATACGCCAAAGACACTCATCAGATCGGGAGCCCCCTTTGCAGTTTATATTGAACTCCTTCATTTTGCAAAATCAAGAAACGGAATCTCATTGATCTTGTATTTCAGCATGGAATTTGTATTTAATATGACCGTGTATTGGAAATCTCGACAAGGCTTGGAGATGACGTCATTCAGAAATCTTTAGAAGAAGGAGTAGTTTGCCCACCAGTTCTAAAAAAAGGTATGTTTGCAACTTCGGCTGTTGATATTATTGATCGCAGTGCGCCTTCAACAACTGCAGTGACCTCATTTCATGGAACAGGAAAATCTGTATTTCAACATCCCACAAATACTGACAGAATTGAAAAAAGTGTGATTTTACATTTCATACACTAAAGCTTGCATCAAAGAAAGTTCCTGATTTACCTGAATCTTATACCAACATCCCGCTTGCTTTTCTAAAGTCTAAACCAGCACCTCCGATAGTTCAAACACCGATTAAAGTTCATGAACAGGAATACCTTATGGGAGTATTGTACATAATGTCAATGCCGCTGTAGACGCCATTTTGAAAATCGGCGACCATCTCGAAAATTGAACAATTGATGTGGCACACGATTTCATCTCATCAAGTACACCGAAGAATCATGCCAATTTTTGGACTTGTATCATCAAAGAAACTATTTTGTGAGGTTCCTGCTCCACTATATAGAGGTATCAGTGTTATGTCCTGTATAGTCAAATTATTTAATTGTATATTGAATACCCGTCTACGAAAATTTCTTGATGTGCATAAAATTATAAGTAACACACAAATAGGTTTTCAACCAAGAGCAAGAACATCAGATCATAAGTTTGTTTTAAGAACCCTAATTGAAAATACACAGGAAATAAAAATAAATCATATGCTTGTTTGGTAGACTTTGCAAAAGCTTTCGATACAGTTATGTATTCAAGATTGTTTTATAAAATATGTGAACTTGGTATATCAGGACTTTTGTATAATGTTCTAAAAACTATGTATGACACATATTATGTTTCAGTAAGGACAGGACAACTTCTCACAGATGATATAGTGCCAAAAGTTGAAGTAAGACAAGGTGACAATTTAAGCCCAAATCTATCTAAAATATATATAAACGATTTACCTTAAGTATTTGATTCTAGTGATGACCAGGAAACTTTAGGTGATGCACATGTGAGTTTTCTTTTATTTGCAGATGACCTTGTTCTGTTATCAACAACAGAAAATGGTTTGCAAAACTGTCTAAATAAATTATCTGTTTATTGTGATAAAAACTGCTTGACAGTTAACCTTAAGAAAACTAAAATTATAGTATTTTGTAAAAATGGAAAACTTGATAAAACTGAATTCTTTTTAAATAACTATGAGCATGAAAATACAACATCATATAAATACTTAAAAATTCTATTTTCATCATCAGGAACTTTTTCACATTGCCAAAAGGATTTATTTAAACGTGCACTTAAAACACATTTTAAATTACAAAAGTGCCCTAGTGAAATAAAACCGAACATTAACAACCTTTTACATCTTTTTGATCATACAATTAAGCCAATATTAACTTATGGGTGTAAAATCTGGGGTACCCTGAATCAAACATCTTCAATATTTAAATCTAATAAAGAATATAAAATTGAGAAATCTGTTGAAAATATGCTATGTGAAAAATTGCATATGAAATTCCTAAAGTTTTCACTAGGAGTTAATAAAAATCAACAAATGATGCTGTTATGGGTGAAATTGGACGATTCCCGTTATATGTAAATATATTTCTGACTGCTGCCAAGTTCTACCAGCGGTTAACCGCAACAAAACCAGACCAATTAATATCCAATGCATTTCAAGAAAGTCAGAAGTTATATAAAAATAAAAAGAGTAGCTGGGTCTCATCAATTTACTTCTTGCTGCACCAAATTGGCATAGATAAAAATAAAATTAACAACGATGATCTTATAAATATTGTAAAGGATAAATTAGTACCGAGACATCAACAAAACGTTGGTCTGATGTAATATCAAATTGTGCTGAAATCCAAACACGAAAACTACGCACTTATGCACTTTTTAAGAAATATTTTTGTGCAGAAAAATATTTGTCAGTCATAAAGAACAAAGAGATCAGAAAATGTTTAACAGCTTTTACAATAAGTGCCAACCAGTTAGAGATTGAAAGGGGAAGATATAAAAATGTCCCTGTCAATAATCAAATTTGTAAGTTATGTAATTCGAATGAAGTAGAGGATGAAGTACATTTTCTCCTTAATTGCAGTTGTTATGAACATGGAAGAAAAAACTTTTTGATGAAATTCAGCTCTCATGTAAAAACGTTACACTGTTATCCCCAAAAAATAAAAAGATATAGTTAATGTCAAATGAAGATAATAATATAATTGAATTAATAGCTAATTTTGCTCATGACATCAGAACTTTTAAAGTCATGAAGTCACTCAGGTTATAGCTTGAGACCTTAAAAAATTAATAAATTTGTTATAATACTGTTTGTTTATTGTGATGTCATAATGTTTATACTGTATGTTTGTTGTATTATTGTAGTTGTTAGTGAATTTTATGTATGTTTTGGATTTTATGTTACATGCCGGAGACGGCCCGAATTGGTAATAAAATATTCTTCTTCTTCTACAGGTGATTTTTAAGAGTTATGTCCCTTAACCTTGGTCTACCTCCTTAAATGCACAAGAACCATCAGAAATACGACAAACTTATCAAGTCAGCTTCCTGCATGAAAAAGTAGAAAAGCTCACTAACACCATCTGGATAAACATCAAAGGATAATATATGATATCTGAGTTTCATGATGTCCGAAAGACATCACAAACGTGTCTGTGTAATACCCAAACACAAACTCGTGACGTTTTGTTCTTTGTAGCGTGACATTTTATATATAAGATAACGGGCTGAAATATATACAGGTAAATTCAAACACCTAAAGTCGTAAATAGTCTATTTATACAAACCCAGAGACACTTTCTCCCAAAAGCCTGTTTCTAACGTCATGAATCTATAAAGAAGATGTAGATTAATCCTGGACAATTATAAAGCTATAGAGGTAATATAAACCTTACCTTTTTTATGTTTTAAGTCTAAGTTATACAGCAGTCCTTTAGTATTACATCTGACTTCTTTATCTCTAGATTTAGACAGTTCTGTAATTCTTGCCATGAGTTCCGTTGATGACTTTATCTCCGATGCACAATGTTCGTCAAATGACATCGTCCATAGCACTTTGGCAGTTAACGATTGGTCTGCTGGCTTTTCTAATTTTAGAATCTCAAGAAATATTGGTAATGCTCCTGCATCTAAAATCTTCAAAATACTTTAACTTACTTCTTTGAAAAGACACTTTAAATTGGAATTATATATCACAATAACGTATTTGTTGATTTTTCATTTATTTTTTATCTTCTTCAGATCGGTAAAGAAGACAACGAATCTATAAAAAGAAAAAAAGCTATTGGAAACACTCAATATAGAGAAAACTTGTTGAGAACAAAAATCAACAAGACAAAACCAAAGGATGAAAATTGAAAATTTGGCTGAAAATTTTATTTCGGAGTTTATGTTCGGCATGCCTTCATTGATGAGGTTATCAAAGGTAGGACGTTTATGGTACATGTGGCTTGGTGCATCAGATAAAACATTAAAACTATTCAGAGATAAAATGAACACATCACAAACAGATATTGAAGTTGTCATAACATAATTGAGAATCTCAATCAATCCGAAATATAAACTTTAAATACAGTAGGTTTTAAGTTCAAAATAAGTCTTATTACATGTTTTTGTAATTGCATGAATCTATCATAATATAATTGAAAAAAAACAACAAAAACACCGGGTTATAACAGAAT